>WURT03187318.1:0-10107 GCA_009936505.3 Holothuria glaberrima | reverse complement strand
TAGGGCACACCTTCTCACTATGGCAGGTCTATATATCAAGTTTAAGCTTTGTCCAACTTTCCCTTGTTGAGTTACAGTGACCGAAGCAAGTGTCACAGACACACACATACACACACACACGCCAACCTGGCTACATAGGTTCCTTTGCTAAAGCAAGGAACCAATAATTGCACATGAAAACTTCTAAGGGAAATACATGCAAAATGTGATACCACATGCCATGACCATTCATGAAATACAAATCAACTCCAAACTATGCTTAGGCAACTTCACAAAGTTAAGCGTCAAGTATTCGAAGGCCCTGAGAGTCACAACTTTGAATAGAATTTGAACTCCTCAAAATGTCAAAACCATCAGCATCACACATGGTGAACTATTAAACCCCCTTTTTCTAAAATGATGAAACTACTACTTTTAACCATATAATGAATACTATCATTCTCAAATAACTTCTTTAAATTGTTGACAAATTTTTCAGATGCTTTGTAATGTGTTGCCAAAGATGAGAAGTGTTATATATGGAAGATCAGGCCTTTAAACTTATTTGCCATTATGATTTGGTAGGTTACAAGTAAAATATTCCTAAAATCTCTTAGATTGCATTTTTAAAGTGCCTTTCTAGAGACTGAGGATGCCTCTCTGGAGTGTCTCCTAATGGTGCATACAGTGTCTATGGGTTAACCTTTTGTGGGAGAATGTGTGGTTCAACATCCTTCAGTTTTTTATGTGCAAATAATCTCCTTAAAGGTACTCTAGTTACTAAGAAGAAACTCTTTAATAAATATATTTTACTGCCTTTGCATCTTTCCTCAAGTACTTTTAACATGATTATGTGACCTAATTCTAACTTGGCACATAACAACAATAAATAAGTGAAATTGTCAATGAAAAGCATATAACCTTATATTTAAACTTTGATGTTACTTTAATGCACTAATAATCATATCGAGGGCAGGACACTTTGGCAAAGAAATTAAATACTTCTATCCTCACCCCATCCATGTAATCATAATGAAAGGATAAAATATCAGCCCCATGACAGTCTTCAATCTCATACCACCTGAGAGGGTTACATGCAAGAGTTAACTGTGTACCAATTAAGCCAAGCATTACACCTATGGGGCCTAAATGATTAAGTCCAATACTCATTACCTCGACAGAAGACACTCAGAAAGAAACTCGTGATGATGCCATTTCTGATATTCCTTCCAAACCACATTGTTCTATGACAAACTTTTACCACAGAATAGATGCCTATTATCATCCTCAAATAATTTTGCTTCAAACAATTTATCAATTTTTATTTCCTTCATGTAATTTAAAAGTTGGATAACAAGACCCAATTATCCTCACAAGAAAATCTGTGTGATGCAAATGTGGGAGATTACACTACAGAAAAATCCCACTCAGGAATTGTGTCATATTCATGGGTGAGATTTCACTATGGAATGATCCTATCAAGTAATCTTCATCGATCTAATTGTTGGAGATTACACTATGGAATTATCTTAACAGGTAATTCTGTGTCATATAATTGTTGGAGATTACACAACATTATCCTACCCATCAAGGTTTGTAACTGTGAACTACACAGGAAGAAAAGATACATGAATTAGTGAAAACTACTGGCAAAATGTAGTAAGGAAGAGTAAGACTACTTAACACCCTTCCTTAATAAATAAGATTTCTATGCAACTTTCAACCCCTACTATTGTGTCAGTGATTCCGAACACACACCTTAAGACAGTACACAACTGTGTGTACGTACCTATCTATTTTACAATGTCTTTATTCCAGTAAGGTATAACCTAAATGTACTATGGACTGCCCTGTTGACTTGTTCACGTTACCATACTACTATGAAACTATAATTACTGCACTTTAAATAACTTTGTCCTTTTAAGTGTGAATACAAAACTACTTCTTACTTGAATCATCCTTTAACAGTACACTTTAAAACATACTCCTGAAATAAAGAGCCAGATGTAAGACCAAAACACTACAATAAAGTTCTCAAAATTCATTCTGAATAGAAATATTTTCAAAGATGTGACATCTTCTTCCTTTTAAGAATATTTTGGTGTTATTTTAGACCTACATCTAGGTCAATAATTTTGTAAGTCTTGATAAACTATGAATTCTCCAAACATATCTTAAATATCTCCAACACCCTGCTTCTTCCTACAATACAGTTACTTAAATATGAATACTCGACCTCTGTGGTCCAGTGAACCACTTCTTACCCAATTTAAAAATTTACAGATCACTTATATTTTTTAGGCCTACAAAACATAGCCCAAATATTCTGTGAACCATTATTCTTTGGTAGACCTACAGATTACAAAACACTGACTTAGATTAACTATAACAGTACCTACTTCAGGTACATCTCCAGGGACTGCGATACCTTCATTTCGCCAGGAACATTGTGAAATCAATCATATAAGGAAGCCAAAGAGCCATTGATAAATAAATCTATTTCATTCCATGCACGCAACCAACAAAACCTCTTCCTTTCTGAAAGATGAAGGATGCAAAGAATGCTTTCATTTGTTTAAGATCTTTTTCTGTTTCTGCAATCAGGGGATCTTCCTACAGCAAACTGCTACCAAAAGTATTCCCGCTGTCACTTTCCTCAAGACTGTCTATATTCTGATTTGTTGAAGGGTAGTATGTATCCTGACGTGAAGCCTCTGCTCAAAATCATAGTCCTTGAAGTTTTCCTAAAAATGTGCAAAATGTCAGCATGGTTACAACTCATGAATAGTAAGTAACAACTCATTACTTATGAATAATACACATGGATAGCAATGATAGCAATGATGCCATTCTTGGAAGCATGCAAACTTTCCTGTTACCTGCATATCAACAAACACCAAAAAAGGGGCTAATTGTGTGCTCTAACCTACCATAACTCGCTACTATATTATACGAGGGTTCCTGCACCTTACTTAGCAAAATAAAATGAATTTATGACCCTCTCAAAACAAAATTATGAAATTCATGACATAATTTAAAATCATCATCATCATGATCCATTATACAAAAACACAGGACTACAATTTAAGCTGTGCATGAATTTCAAAAACATCATAGTGTAACCAACTTCTTGATGCATTTAGAATAAACAAGTATATTTTAACTCTAATAGCTAAAGACTGATCTCCACACAGGGCAGTGGGCACCTCATTAAAGACAAAATGATAGTTGACATACATGTGCCAGTCAGAATATGTTTGCCTTTAGCATCTTACAGTACCAACAACATAAAATGACTTCTCTCAGAACTATCAAGTAGTCTAGTGTCATTATTCAAACTGTCTATAGTCAGATGAATAAAACAGGCTGGGACTATGTAATCAAATGGATACTAAAATTGCTTTACAATACACTGAAAAGAAATGTAAAGTAAGCTTCAATAATTTCTGTCTTTTGCTTTGTGCTAACAACCGAGCAAGTGGTACAGTGGTTATGAACCGCAACTTCCAATCATGAGGTCGTGTGCTTGAATCCCAGTCTGGTAATTAAAACTTTCATCTAGTTTCTGGGTTGTAGTTTCTTTTCTGAGATCACTTAATCATAGACATTAAACTGATTAGTTTGTCTCACGAAACTGGCATTGCCAGCTTGGCGTAATACTCCACGATTAGAGGGTTGCCGAGTTCCCCAAGGGGGGATCAGTTAAAAAGAAAAACAACTCACTCACCTTTGCCTTTAGGATGAAACTTTTACCAACTGCAGCAGTCTGAAACAGAAACATTGAAGTGATAGCTTGAACTTTCACACAAGCCCTTCATAATCATAACAATTTACAAAATGGAGAGAAACCAAAGATAATCTCTCTCTCTGTTTGATCTTCTCTTTACAATTATATTGGTAAAGCATAATTGACATTGAACTTTAAAATACTGCAAAAAAGTCAGAACATTTTAAACCTTTAGGAAATGTGGACCTCAATAATTTTTCATTATCAAGGGTATGATGATGATGTCATCTAAAGATATTGATAGCTCATAACTTTGTACTTCTTCATGCTGACACCTCCTTCGACATTTCAAAGTTTAAATGTTTAAATTTAGTTTCTTTGGCAAAATTTCATTCTGAGTCTCTATCGAATATTATTCACACATTCCAGACCTATCAAACATCAAGGCTTAATTGAAAAGGAAGACAATTGTTAAGGATAAGAAAAAAGTTTAATGCACTTTACATGTAGCATACCAACATTTTGAACCTTGGTGAGAACTGAAAATATTGTACCTATTAACAATAGCAAACTCTCTTAAAATGAGTATTTACGTGTGGATCAATGAGTTATTTGGAAACATCTTACTCTTTCTTAGGGAGAATGGGCGTGTCTTGAGCAAGATTAATTAATTTCTTTGTTGCAAATTCCTTGAAAATACTTTGTTACGTGTACATTAAACTACTTCACAGACCTTCCTGTATTGTAAAATGCAGGTCAAATAAATTATCTCCTACATTCACATCATGTCCCTGTTAAACCCATCAAGAATATGTCTCTACGGATTTCTTTACTCAGTCATTGAGAATGGTTCAGTCTCCCAAATGATTAACTATTTAATCATACCACTCACAGAGTGGTGACGAATCATGATGTTAGGGATATTACTTCAAATAAATTTGGGGTGATAAAAGCTTCCCTTTAAATAGTGTGGCTAAATAATGGTACTTACAGCTTCATCTTCTAGCATCAAGGATCCAAGTTCAAACCACGCATAAGGGAATGCATGCATCTCTTGGTTTTTGGAAGGTTGAATTGTTAATACTCCTTCAAAAAACTGCACAGAAAACAAAAAGTGACATAAAATGTTGGATAAGTACAAGTCAAAAGAAGGCATAATAAGAAAGTATTTTCAAGAGTTTCTCTAAGAGGGAGGCAAAAAGGATACATTGCTTTCCCTTTTAAAAAAAGAATGTAAAGAAGAAGGAAGAAATCTCACTCATTTCGAGGGCATATATGACATTTTATTTGGGAACAAAAATATTTTTTGCAGAAATGTCTCAAAATCTATACTGTCTCTCAAATTTCTTGACTTTAAAAATTAATGTTACATTCTCCCATGCCCAATAAGGAGCTTTTGCTCTTAGGTTTAAACCTTAGGTATCACATAATCTGAGTGGTTAATGTGACTCCATGTTTTTAACTTTGTACCTTTACAAGATTACATAACCACTTTTGTTTCAAACACAGCAATGTGAGTTGCACACAAGAAAATTACACCACTTCATATTAAGTGAATAAATTCCAACATTTTGCACCTCTACAACTGAATGAGCTATGAAGAAAACAATTGTACCAATGACATTGACCTTCTACGCTATGTTTTATATATATTTTGTTGTAAGTTTAGAGTTGAGGTACACTCAAACCAGAAAGCCAGAAGGCTTAGTGATTCCTTGCCAAAAGGAACTAAAAGGCATCAATCTCTGCACCATGTGCTATTGCATTTACTTGCAATTTCCGAGGTTTTCCTGTTTCACCTTTGGAGACCTCGTGTATCCTTTGACCTCTATCGAAAAGAATTAGATTCATTTTTTGACTATAACATATCCAAAAGCCAAGCTCAGCAGAACAAACACCCAAAAAGCATAATGACTGAAATTTGTGGGGGGCAAGGCAAAGCAAAGACAATACAAATAGTGACCCTAAAAACTTTCCACATAACCCAATACTGGTTCAAAACTCAAAATATGAGAATACTAATATCAAGCAAAGTGAAAACCATTGAGTTCAAACACTTCACCATCAAAAGACGACATCTCAACAACTACCTCCCCAAGCATATGAGTAACCATTCAGGCCTTGAAGGGTAGTTGTTTTACAAAGCTGAGCAACCACAAATGTGGGAGAAGTCTGTGTATCTTATGAATTACAACTTCATGTTGGGTGGCTACACAACTTAACAATATAGATCAAATTTGGTTTCTTTTGAAAGGCCAGTTCAGATGGGAAAACTGTAAATTGCTCTTGGATGAAAATCCCACCTTACTTTGACCTGGTAGGAGATCGAACCTCATCTGGTGGGTTGCTAAGCTTCATCACTTCAAATGCCACCGCCTTTATCCACTCGGCCACAGCACGGGTCATTTAAAAATAATGCTAGGTTTTACATCGAGCTTTATCAAAAGGGTGCCAAAGTGCTCCACAAATATTGCCCCTGGTGATGGTGAAATGACAACCAGACAGTCCCCAAGAGAGCCAAAATGCACAAGATGACATGCTACCTCAGTAGTAGCAATGTTGAGAGGCAATTGAGTTAAATCATTTGCTCAAGGAAACAATATCATGAACCAGGCAGGATTTGAACCAGTAATATGTGGATCACATGTCCAGTGCCTTGGCCAATGTCCATCAGATCTTATGAAATATATTATTACCAATGAGGTACTGAAATAAGTGTAAATACCTGTTTAGCTACATTCTTATTTCCTAGGTCTTTATGAATGGCTCCTTTTAACAAGGTAACAATGGCTTTCTTGTTCTTCTCATTGTCAGCCTTCTCACATTCTGAAAGCAACAAAATGAAAGAAGATACCTTTCCTTTTCATTCAGTAACACTCAATGGTCCTTGCCCTACACTTCCAAAAGAAACTGAAATGGTTGTTTTCATTAAGCAGCTTGTGACAACATCATTTACATTTCAAATAGGATCTTCCTGTTCTGCAAATCAGTACATAGATTATTTTCTGCTGCTTTTTTTTTTTTCATTTCCCCCTCTGCAGCTATTAAGTTACTCTCCTCTGGTGCAGGGATTAACCAAGTCCTAAAGCTTTGGTAAACTCCTTACAGTATCTTGATAGTCATTTATTTATATGGGGGAATCCCACTAGAACAATGGTTCACTACATAGAAAGTTCACTAGACCTAGGGTGACCATTTCCACATTCCCAAAAAGGAGTACAAGACTGTCTTTAGCCTTGGTCACTGCTGCACTTAGCATTGTGTACACAATTACTGTAATACATGCCAATCATGCCAGGCCACACATCATACACTTCAACTAAGGCTGACTGTACATGCAGGATTAAAGTCTTCTGTGAATGTGACTGATAATTACTGCTCATATTTTGAAACCTGTCTACAACTTTTTTTTGTTCTCACATAGAAATGTCTTGTGTGACAGGAACAAATATATTCCTGATTGATATTTTCATTCAAAATTTGCATGATTTGTCACTGTGACCTCACAAACCTTCAAGGACCAAAAAGCATCGGTTCCAAGTAATGCTATACAACAAAAGTTATCTGTAGAGCAATTTAAAATCATTACTTCTTACAAGGTTACTGCCTTTCAAAGAAATAGCTACATACTTCTGCAAATCCACAGGTCATTGGGCTGTGAAACATTTAATAATGTAAGAATGTCTGCTTCACATGAGGGCAGTACCTTTTAGCATGCTGATCAAGATATCTTCACTACACTCTGGTAAAGCCTTCCACAAATAGAGCACTTCAATCGCCATTAGTGTTGATTCTGTTCGTGTTGGAGGAGTCTTCTTAAATTTTAAGGCCTGCCATTGCAAAAGTAACAAATAAATTACAATACCTTGCATGAAATAATTTAGTGTGTTACTTAAAATGCATAAACAGAGGTTTGAGTTTTGTTGATTTCTTTCATAGACAATCAGCAAAAAACCAAGCAGTAACCTGAGCAAAACACTGCTTGCACATTTAGAGAGAGAAAAAACATCACTGCTTATAACAGCCTTTTCATTCTTTGTTCAAACTGGGAAATTTGTTTCACATACACCACACAGAGTACTAAGCTGCCCAACTGAACTCAAAGAGTATCTCATTTTTATATACTGTATCTTCACTTAGGTTAATCACATTCTTTTACTTGCAATGTTTTCCTATTAAAACTCTTTCCTCATTTGTTACTTTACACTGAAATTTTTAGGGCTGATTACCCCAACAAGCTCCACCAAGCTTTTTCTAAAACTACATTATCTCTCTGCCCCATCTTTTGTTCAGTATACAGGTTGTATTCTGTGGAACTCTCTTCCATACAAACATCAGAAATCATACAATCTTAGTGTCTTCAAAGCTACAATAACGATAATTTTTTTTACCAAACTGAGATATGAAAAGGGCAATAGTATTTTTGCACTTTTGATACTTTTTGCTGTTAAATGTTTTATGCTTTTCCATTTTGGTATGTACTGTAGTATATGTTATAAGGGACCTCAGTGGAAGAAAGTCTACTCAGTCAGACTTTTCTGTGTAATCCCTGCACTTCTGTTTAGTTTATTTCCTACCACTGTGCTGTATTTCCTTTCTTCATTGTCTTTTATCTGTTACTGCATTTGTTTTATTGTACCAAGCAAATTCCAATTAAATAAAATCAAGTTGTTAAAATCAAATCAAATTGTCTGGTTTGCATTATTTGTATCCCACCAGTGATGAAACAGTCAGAAATAAAGTTTTATGAAATTGAACTGAATCACGTGCCAATATGAGTGTATCCTAACCATGGGTGGAAAAAACTGGGAAGTTGGGAGGCTCCTTCCCAGTAAATTTGTGTACTTGGAGGGAAATTATGGCAATTGAAGTAAAATTTACCCTTTTTTATACAGGAACACATGAGAGCAATTGAGGACAATTTGACCCCCTTACCCGGGAAATAAACAATTTTTCCAGCCTAATCCTACCTTTGGTAACTTAACCCAAATTAACAAGACTTTTTCCATATGCAATACTACTAGCAGCACTAATTAACTTAAAATGAAAATGATGTAAAATATTACCTTTCTTGTGACATACTGTTCTAACTGATTGTTTCTCCGTTTTGACAGATTGGGAACTTCACGGAATATCTCCTGCGCAGTTTCAACCTGATCTAGAGCACCCTGAGTCACTGAGAGTGAAGCACAAAACAAACAATACAAAAATATTAGTGAGAAAATTCCAATTAACCTTAACCAGATCAAGACCATACACTGGAAATTTGAAATAATAACTGACATACCATCCTGGAGAAAATATTACTAACAGAGAAACACTTCTCTCCTTCACAAAGTTATCACCATATCAAGTGAAGTGTTTATGATTAAAGTGAACCTAAAGTCTAGAATTACAAGAATAAATATTTCAGAGGTTGGAAAATGAATTTCATTCAGCTCCCATTTTCTTAGCTCACTCCATTGCTGAGATTTAAAAGGTTGAATATTCACCTAATTTGAAATAGTCCATTGCAAAATAAGTTGTTTTTTGTCTTTCTTGTACAACTCACACTACCTGCTTTTGTTTGCTTTTCAAATTAAATGTTTATATGTTTAGTTAGTTAGATGATGTTTATATGACCTTGAAACATTTACTGTTGCCTTGCATAGCATGTTGTACGGAGTATTATATAGCCAGGTTACCCTATAACTGTAAGACAGTGACCACATTTTGGCACAAGGTGCAGTGGCTTTCAAAAAAATAAAGAAATACAAAGACAGTAATTTGTGTAGTACAAGAATGACATCACTACCTAATTAGCATTCTACCTCTTCAAATTTAGTGAGCAAGCTTCAACATTTTATATCTAAGCTCAGGAATGTCCTGTGAAGCTGGGAGTTGGACCATATGGATGCATTTTGTAAGCTTTGTGGCATATATTTTTGAAATTTTAGACTTTTGGTAAACTTAAATGTTTGTCTTACATAGCAGCTATCAGACTAATACAATGGTTAAACAGAGACCAGAAACCTCACCCCCTACCCCCATGCAGACAGTTCCCACTAGGGTTGTTGTGATATGCAATTTTTGTTATCGATATTGCGAAAAATTTTCCTTCAACACTCAACCGATATCACGATATTGCCGGATCCTGTTTCTCTTTAATATAGGCACCACAGTAAAAAATGACAGTACTGTACATGGCACTGGCCCTATCAGTGACGGAGCATCCCCAATGCGGATGTTATTTCTCAAAAAGACTGCCATACTGTAGCAATGAGCATAAGAAATTGGGCCGTTGCTATGTTATAATATTACTCTGGTAATCCTCCCTTACATCAATCAGGGATGTAAGTGGCCCAAGATGATTTTGCAGGAAAAAACTACATGCTACGGCCGGGGTGCAGGGCCCGCTCAAG
>WURT03187307.1:0-10107 GCA_009936505.3 Holothuria glaberrima | reverse complement strand
GCTGGGTACATGCAACTTAAAACACTCGGGAAGTGCCGTTTCCGGCCATCTGAGGGGTTTGTAAAGCCAAAAATTTTTTTGTGCGCTCCGGGCCAACCGATGGTGGCGCTCCGCTTAGATATTCCTATAGTATCAGCTAAGTCTGCCCCACCAGTCATACCCTTCACCCCCCATTGAAAAGTCTGGCTATGCCACTGCATATCAAGCTATGGTGTTTTTTAACATTTCAACCTCAGAAAAAGGTGTCACATGATCTTAATATTTTCTACTAATTATGATTAACAGGCATATACAATGTATGAGATCAATAATACCCAGAATGCAAAAATATTAGATTGTGGTTTTGATGATTAGCACTAATTCATTATCATTTTAACAGGGTTTTCAGTGTTTGACCCTCGGTGACCCTTGACCTCCACCAAAAACAATAGGTTTAATCTTCTCACCATAATACATCCACATTTAGAGTCAGAGGGTTGGGACGCGAGTCGCGACTTGATCACGTCTGGTTAACGCAATCAGGGAACTGTTAGAACATGACTGACAACTCCCTGCCCAAACAATTCCTAGTTGGAAGATTCCCCAGGACGACCCCTCCCCCCGGACAATTCTCAACCCAGGCCAGACAGTTTCCACTCTGACACCTCCCTAGAAAGTGATTGCAGTCTTCAATAAAAGTCATCTCTGTTACACAAGGATGCATAATTGACAGATGCAAGGAGGCAGGATCAGGGTTTCTTATTACAGGATTGCATAATTAGCTTCTAAAGACAGTAAACAAAGGTTCACAGGCAACTAACCTGGACAATTGTTAGCTGCACTTTGTCTACATGTGCTACAAACAGCTACGGAGCACTAAGAATTGAAGTCCAGTACATGATCCTAAAAATACATTTATCCTTTCAGGCAATTATACCTGCTGAGCTGGACTCACATGACGATGGTAACAATATGTAGAACGATTCATGGAAGTGGCAAATCAAAATACTAGAGCACCAATGGTGCAGTAGCTCAAACCGAACCAGAGGTGACAGTTACACTAAATTTTAAAAAGCTAGTTTGAGAGCAATAGATGCATCGAGGCAGCAGGAAGTCCAAGTTTCTAGAATGGTAGTTGTAATATTTGGAGTTTTTTGCCAGTTTTTCATAAAATGGCCCATATAGCCCAAATGGGACCCTGGACCCCAAATTCTGGTACTACCCAAATGATCCGTGAATTTTTCATAAAATGGCCCATAGGGCCTAAATAGGACCCTGGACCCAAAATTCCTGCACATCCCCAAATTGCACATGACCCAAGGAACATTGTCAAGTTTTTTCATTCCATCAAAGCATGTAGGAGGATATACACTTGCCAATTTTTTATAAAACGGCCCATAGAGCCCAAATGGGACCCTAGACCCAAAATTCCTGTACACCCCAAATGGTCCATGACCCAAAGAACCTTGTCTCTAAATTCCAATCCATCAAAACATGTAGGAGATACATTTGCCAGTTTTTCATAAAATGGCCCATAGGGCCCAAATGGGACCGTGGACCCCAATTTCCTGTACAAGATGAACAGCCCATGACCCAAGGACCCTTGTGTACAAGTTTCAAGAAAATCCATGAGCATTTTTTCATAAAATGGCCCGCAGGAACTAAATGGGACCCTGGACCCAAAATTCCTTTACACTGCAACTTACCTTCACAGCATGTGTCTAATAAGTACTTCTCTTTTGATGTACATACTCTAACCAGTGCAGTCAGTTTGGGTGCAGGAGCAATACACGTCTGCTGGGGGGGGGGGCAACACTGCAACTGGCTCATGACCCAAGGAACATTGTGTCCAAGTTTCAATCCATCAAAGCATGTAGAAGATGCATTTCCCCATTTTTAATAAAATGGCCCATAGGGCCCAAATGGGACACTGGACCCCAATTTCCTGTACAAGCTGAATGGCCCATGACCCAAGGACCTTTGTGTAGACGTTTCAAGAAAATCCACGCCCATAATTTTTTCATAAAATGGCCCATAGGGCCCAAATGGGACCCAGGACCCCAAATTCCTCTACACCGCAACTGCCCCATGACCCAAGGAACATTGTGTCCAAGTTTCAATCCATCAAAGCATGTAGGAGCTGCATTTGCTCATTTTCAATAAAATGGCCCTTAGGGCCCAAATGGGACCATGGACCCCAAATTCCTGTAAACCCTGAATGGCCCATGACCCATGGAACCTTGTGTCCAAGTTTCAAGAAAATCCATCAAGGCATGTAGGAGGAGATGCATTTTGAACAATTGTGGACAGACATGATAGAGTGACAGTGGTGGATCACAACAGCTCAAACAGCTATTTATAGCTGCTTTGAGCTAACAATTGTAGACAGAAATGGTAGATAGACAGAAGAACCTGAATACTGTGTGTATAGTACTGTTACTTGACCTCTTGACCTTGAGTCTTCCACAGCCCATGCTCTGACAATGCACACACCATGGAAATACCCATTAAGCAGCTCTCTTTTAACTAACCTTAACAACCTCACAGGATTGACCTCTTGTGAACAGATAGTTGTAAAGAGAGTGCAAGGTAAAGAAAAAAGGTAGTAAACTGATTTGGTGAGACTGGTAAAAATAGAGATGGCACAAAATTGGTTAGAAAGGTGTCAAAAGTATTCTTCATCCCAAACTGGGGAAGTAATTCGTAATCTGCACATACCAGTCATCCTTCTGAACAATTTTGAAGATAATTTTGTAATGCATCTAGGAGAAAATAGCATTACAAAATATTTACAACTATGGCCTCAAATGACCCTTGGATGACCTTTAACCTGCATTTTTACAACCTGCTGGAAGCCCTTCAAAAGTTAATTAACTAAACCATGTTTGGTAAATATCGAACTCACAGGCACAAAGCAATACCACATCAAAGATATTTCCACCTTTTGACCTCTGATGACTTTGTATGACCTTGGATCAAAAATCTTTGTACAACCCTTAAGAACCACTATGTAAGAAATATCATCATTTCTTTAAAGAACATACAGCACTATTTGTGGGAGGAGATACATTTTGAAGATATTCATATAACAGACTTTAATGACCCATAAATGGCCTTTGACCTCAACTTCTGGAATGTGACAGGTAGCTAATGTTCAACAACCAATGTGTTCAAGTTTGTTAAAATCCAATGATGAATATGCACCTGAGAGCATTAAAGGCAACTGTGGACGGAGGAATGGACGAACTAACGAACGGCTGGACAGACAGATAGACAGAGTGATGGTGACGAATCACAACAGCTCAAACAGCTCTTGGAGCTAGTTTGAGCTAATAATTACAAAATTAAAGAAATTGGGGGAAAGAGGAAAACATTGTGAATGTAGACATAAAATCCAACACCATGTTGTGTAAAATCAGCCTCCACATGAACCAACTTTTATTTTATTCAATCAAATGATTTTAAAAAGTTTAAAAGTGATACAAAAATTCAAGAAAGACAAAGTAAACAATGATTGCTGTCTTTATTACTTACAAAAAGCAGTCAATAGAAAAACCTTCAAAAACTTTAGTGGTCATGTTCAAAACTTCGTAGGTATCACACCAACAAATTATCCGATGCTGCTTTCATAAATCCCATACTACCAGTGGTGGAGTAGGGAATTCAGTCAGAGGGGCCAAGAATGGTCTTTAGGGGTGCTTTGAAGTAGGTTGATACCCTATGCCTCAAACATGAAGAGGGTGCCAACAAGCGATTTGAGTCAATGGGGGGACTACCCGTTAAATATATGGATGCTCTGCTACTGCATACTACTTTCATTTACAATCCTTAGTTTTTCTATGGCAGCTATTAAATCCCAAGTGATGAAATCCTCAAAGAATGTAGCATTTGTTGGCATATCTGTTAATGTTTCAAATGTGCACACACTTTCCATGTGCTTCAGCAACAATATCCCATACTGTCAGTTAGCAGAATAAAGAAGGTCTAATATTGGCAATAAAAGTCAAATTTTTCCATATTTCTGCTTAACATCACTCCATATTCATCAACTATTACAAAATATCTTCCATCTAATGACATTCATTTATTCATGGCACTCCTCCTTTAAAGTGGCAGATGCATCCTTTTAAACATATTTAGGAATATCCCTCCATGTTTATTACCAATTGGTGAATACACTTCAAGTGACATAAATTCAAACAATAGCATAACTCTGATTGGTAAATGGTAAGTTCTGCAGTCAGCCAGTATAGCAAACAGCTCCCACACAGCAATGTGTGGATATCACCTTAAGCAATGTAAACTCAGTAGAGGCCATTGCAGCTTTGTCCATGAGGTGTAGTGCACTAGACCGTTGTTTGCTTTTTAAATTGGAGGAAGAGCTTAAAGTAAACTGAATTGGGAGAATTTTTACTGGCTTAGGCAAAGTTTTTGCCCTTTAAAAGTGCATACTAGGAATGACTTTCACAAAGCAACCTGTGTCAGGTAGTTCAATATATATGCTGCTGAAAATGCTGAAAATCTTCAAGGTTGTGACATCCTTCTTTACAGTGTCCTGATGAGCCCACCTAGAAAATGCTATACATAAATTACATACTGAGTAACAACAAAGCCAATGATATATAGCAACAAGAATGGGCAACTAGGACTTATAAAGCTGTGCCTGGTTGTACAAATCATAGGGTTGAATACTTGCATACATAATGTTCTTTACAAAGAACACATAGCATACTTAGTTACCAAATATTTGGGAGCCCATCCTCCATGGCCTTCTTCTCCCCACCTTACATAAATACTATTAAAATATTGATGCATAATGAGCAGCAGATGATAATAGCAACAGCAAATTAAAAACAGTGTCAATTACTGAGCATTACTCTCCTTTTTTTTTTTCTCCATCCCACTTAAATCCTCTCACCATCCCCAAGAGGCACAATCACCCATCTGGGGAGGGGAAACAATGATATAGCTTCCGTAGGCAGTCAGTCAAGCTTTAGAAAGAAACAAAAGCTTGTAAGTCCAACTATCAAATTCTGGTACAGTTTCTCTTGGAATACAAGGGATGCTGACTTAGACATCATGTCAAAATAGCAGAGCTGCAGAGCCCTCAGCCAAGCTGCAGCAGCTGCAGCCATGTTTTGTTTTGATACCCATTGGAATAGTTGGATTAAATTTATCCTTTATTACAATGTGAATATAATCAAAGCATGACTGAAGCCCCTACAGCTTGGTTGAGGCAGCTGCAGCCTGAAGTTTGACAATGGCTTAAAATCATTACTGGCTGATCCCCTACTTTTCTGTGTTGTTGATTTTCGCAGACCTCAGTATAATTAAGTACAACTTAGTATTAGAGTGTCCTGTACCTATACAGTATTATATGGTGATGTTCCACAACTTATAGATCATGCCTTAATGAGTGGGTCATGAAGAATTTTCAGAAGATCACAAGATCATTTCAGATTCTAAAGAAAAACAAATTTTCACTTTGTCACAGAGAAAAAAGGATGCCAACGACAGCTTCATGGTATAAAGTATATGGTAAGGACAAATGATTAAATGTAATCCTTTGTTCCAGAACACTAAACATACTGACCCATGGAATAATTTATGTGGTATCGCATTGCAATTTGCTATACAAGATGGCCAAAATTGCTACACAAATACAATAATGTGTAGCAATTTTTTGTGAGCATAACCATAGGGTTTTCAGTAATTTTACACTACAGAAGGGAAAAATTCTCAAAACTACTACGTAAAATTTGAATACTACATTATTCCCTGTGACGGTCTAGTACCCGTGTCTCTTGAAGCCTTACTGATAGGACGCTGCCTTCAATGAGCCTCATGGTCGTTTCATTACTAAGAAAACCGCTGAATGCAGTAGAATCTCTGTCACATCAAGAACCTGTTTTCTTTTGAGCCATCAACTGCTTATAGAGGTTTCTCAGTTGCTTCTTTCTATCATTATGACAACCTACAAAAAGAATAAAGTTTCAACTGTTATCATCAATGAAAGCTGTGGTACTGAGGGACCTACACATTATGGGTACGAAGATGAGATGACAAAAAGTTTCATTTCATTTCATTTATTTTTGATTCATCACAGCACAAATTTACAAACAAATAATAGAAGCATATAAGTAAAAAATTGTGTGATAGGAAGAACACTTAGAAACCCTGTAGAGCTTATTGAAAAATGAGAAAAATGAAGATGGATGACTACACCAGAAAAAGAAAAGCATCTCTCAATTTTAGTTAATTCACAAGGCACCACCCTACCCCACCCAACCCTCATACCAACCTCCACCCACCCCTAGACCCTGAGAGAAGTTTCAACTGATATCACCAGTGAAAGCTGTGGTATACATGACATATAGGGAGATGAGAGGATGAAAAGTTTCAATTGATATCATCAATGAAAGTTTCATAGTATGAGATAACCATAAAATTTATTGCTATAAAGGTCTGTAACCTACAGTGTGTATGGTGGTGATTTATTCTCAATTTTTTTTTTGGGGGGGGGGACATGACCCCATTTTCAAATAATTTACTGTGTGAAAAATCAAAGTCAATGGGCGATTCTTCAAATATTGGGGGGACATGTCCCCCTATCCCCCCAGGATCACTGCCCATGTCAGTGTGTAGCATTATTTGTCTGACTGTTTGGCATTTTGCCTGCCAAGTATACATTGTGTCACAATGGTATTTAAGGTCCTGCAGCTTGTGTATCCCCTAAAATATCAAAAAGATGTTCAAGTCACACACAACACCCCCAAACCATAATTTACTCATAATTTAAACAAATAAATACATGGCAGTGCCTTATGTTACTTTTTGAAATATAAAGATGCTGCCTTTGCCTGCATATTCAGTGGCTTCACATTGATACATATTCAGTACAGACTTGTAGTGTGTACATACTTGTTCTCATGGGTTTGCACAATTGCCTGTACTTATACTCATGAGAATTAATTTGTACTTATGCTTGTACCACAGATTTTGAAAGCTCTGCATAGGGGCTAATGCAAAATTTTGAACTTGTACTCATAAAAAAGGCATGTGCTTGTACTCACAACAAAGGCACTGCCCTTGTACTCGTACTTATGACATTTTACTTGCACTTCAAGTCTGATTAAGTACACTTTAACAGACACCTTGGAAGAAAAAAATTTGATCTGGAAGAGGTGAACATTTGTTGACCCCTGGCTTTTTGCCAAAAAAGTATCAGCATGAATGCAGAATATGCATAGCATGTATCCACATAATTGCTTAGGATTTCATAATTTAACAATTCAGTGAATAAAAGAAAAGTACAACTGTCTGCACTACAGGTAAATCATATCACCCCACAAAATTATCCAGTTCAAAAATACTGATGCATCACTTGTTCAAAGCAATCACAGACAAAAGGTTCCCTGTTCTTTCAACAAGAGCATTCATCCTGCTCATTGTAAGTTGTAACAGGACTGTATCCATTCTGTGGATAGGAATCTCTTACAAAAATTCTGTGGCATGTTGTTCTATCATTCAAGGAGTTTTCATAGTACTGAACTCTGAAATTCTTTGAGGCTTTCTGCTTCACTTTAGACACCTAGGTTCAGTGTGGATCACAACAATATAAAACCAG
The DNA here is from genome assembly GCA_009936505.3 of Holothuria glaberrima. NCBI lineage: Eukaryota > Metazoa > Echinodermata > Holothuroidea > Aspidochirotida > Holothuriidae > Holothuria > Holothuria glaberrima. Next base: position 2,501 of record WURT03187307.1, on the reverse strand, counting down.
AGTTCATGATATTGTCCCATTTGCATAGGTGGTCATATTAAAAGTAAAATAGAAAGAAAGAAAGAAGAGAAAAAAAAAGAAAACATGAACTCCTTCTTCATGCAGTGTATTATATCACATTGCATTTTATATCAAATAACACATGTCCAGTCTAATGAGATTGTGACAATTTGTAGAAACTATCTGACTTAGTCATGGGATGCATGTAAAGAGGCCAGATCATGTTTACTTGCCAAATTTTTTACTTTGCTAGTTTCCTTAGACTAGCTGCTAGATGTATCTATATATATATATATATATATATATAACTATATATATATATATATATATATATGTCACCATACATTGTGTAAGTGCCTTTTTTTTATCTACCCTTTTGAAGAACCATTTTACTTTTTACTTCTGACCACTAATAGGATCATGACCATAACTTAAGTCTACACAGCAATTTGTAGGGTTCTCCAAGGGTAAACCAAGCTCTAAACAATTACCAGTGCATTTGGCTCTTATACTCTTGAGACTTGTGCTCATTTTTTGCATAACAACACAGCACAATTCAATGAAGATACTTGCTATAAAGTAGGTGTGGGGAACCTTTGGCCCACGGGCCATATGCAGCCTTCATAAATATAAATTTGGAATCACTTGAAAAGTAATTGATAATGTTTTAGCCCACAGTGACCACTGTTTATCCTACTTAGGGTATTTCATGTAGAGCTTTGGCGAAACACTAGCATATCACTAAAACCCTTTGCACAATGCTACATGCCCACCGTTTCATAAAACAAAACCTAGGTGCAGAATCCTTGCTCTTATGGTGGTAACGGAAGCCTTGCTTATCGTGTGTATAGGTCTATAACAGCGATACACAGTGGGCACTGTATTTATTGCTGTAGATTTAGGGGGTGGTAGATTGGGGGGGGGGTAGGATTGTCTTTTTTGAAGAGAGAATAAAACCTTAAAAGTGGAAAATTTTGCAATGTAAAGTGAAGACAAAAAGGAAGTTGGTCTCTAAATATGCATGTTTTCGCGGTTCTTCCCTAGCACTTTTGATACGTACTTACCGGGTCATACCAAAGACTTTAATCAGAAAGCCAAAAGGCTTACAGAGTCCTTGCCATATATATTGTAACAAACATGAACCACCCACATGACAAGAATGAGATCCCTCACAACTATCCTACTTGAGATATCATGTTAATAAGGTAAAAACATTCTGAAATCTTGTGACCCAAAATGACCTTTATATACCCTATATGGCCATGTACTGTATGCTAAACATGAACATTACACAGGCCAAGTATGAGACCCTCACAGTTATACAAGGTTTTGACCTTTTGTGACCCCAAATGACCTTCACCTCCACCAAAGTGATAGGACATATCTACTCAATATGGGCAATCCACATGCTAAGTATGAGATCCCTCACATTTACCCTTCTTGAGATATAGTTTACAAGGTTTTAACCATTTGACCCCTCATGACCCCAAATGACCTTTGACCTCCACCCCAAAACAATAAGGATCATCTACTCAATATGGGCGATCCACATGCTAAGTATGAGATCCCTCACACTTACCCTTCTTGAGATATCGTGTTTACAAGATTTTGACCGTTTGACCTCTGGTGACCCCAAATGACCTTTGACCTCCACTAAAAACAATTGAGATCATCTGCTCAATATGGGCAATCCACATGCTACGTATGAGATCCCTCACACTTACCCTTCTTCAGATATAGTGCTTATAAGGTTTTGACCATTTGACCTCTGGGGACCCCAAATGACCTCTGACCTCCACCAAAAACAATAGGGATCATCTACTCAATATGACCAATCTGCATGCTACATATAAGATCCCTAACACTTACCCTTCTTGAGATACCGTGTTTACAAGGTTTTGACCTTTCTACCCATGGTGACCCCACATGACCTTTGAACTCCACCAAAAACAATAGGGATCATCTACTCAATATGACCAATCTGCATACTAAATACGAGATCCCTAACATTTAGCCTTCTGGAGATTTTGTGTTTACAAGCAATTTCCAAGGTTTTTACTATTTGACCTCTGGTGAACCCACATGACCTTTGACCTCCACCAAAAACAATAGGGATCATCTACTCAATATGGGCAATCAACATACTAAGTATGAGATCCTTCACATTAACCCTCCTTGAGATGTCATGTTTACAAGTTTGACTGTTTGACCCCTGGTGACCCCAAATGACCTTTGATCTCCATCAAAAACAATTGAGATCATCTATTCAGTATGGGCAATCCACATGCTAAGTATGAGATCCCTCACACTTACGCTTCTTCAGATAAAGTGCTTATAAGGTTTTAACCATTTGACCCCTCATGACCCCAAATGACCTTTGACCTCCACCCCAAAACAATAAGGATCATCTACTCAATATGGGCGATCCACATGCTAAGTATGAGATCCCTCACACTTACCCTTCTTGAGATATCGTGTTTACAAGATTTTGACCGTTTGAC
>WURT03187296.1:0-10108 GCA_009936505.3 Holothuria glaberrima | reverse complement strand
ATTTGGGATGTTTCTGTTGTTCTAAATCATCTGAGAACGCTTCACCCAAATGATGCTTTGAACCTTAAACAGCTAACTTCATAAGCTAGTAATGCTTATTGCTTTAATCTCTGCACAGAGACTTCAGTCATTGGAAATGCACGATATAAAGAAGCTTTACATGGACGAAAAAGAAGCCCTTTTTCTTCTACCAAATACTTTGACACAGTCACGGCCTGGATACGAGCCTCCTGTAGTGAAATTGACCAAATACAGCGTAGATGAAAAACTAGATGTTATCGGCTTGCTTCAACGCTACATACAGGTTACGTCATAATGGAGAGGAATTCGTGATACACGACTTTTCATTAGCCTTGCAGCACCTCATAAACATGTGACATGTAGCACGCTGGCTCGAAGGATCAAACAAGCCTTGAGCGACGCTAGAGTTGACACTTCGAAATACGGTGCACATAGCAGTACTACAATCTTGGACAAAACTGTTGGGACACTTGTCATGATATTCTTGAATCTTAGTTCCCAGGTTTGCATGAAACCCCGCTCCCCCTTCCAATGTTGCGCGCAAAGAGTGACTTTATGCCATGGACAGGATAATTGTGGTCAACATTGTGAAGGGGAGCGGGGGTGTCCCAAAACGAGTTTTGTCCAAGATTGTCTGAGCTCTAAGCGAGCTATTTACGAGAACAAATTCAACAGAAAATTGACAGTTTTTCGAGCAGACGTATTCAGAAAAGTTTTTTCAGAGGCTGATAGGTCTGAGGAGTTTAGCCTTATGAAAGTGGAATTAAAGTTGATTAACGTGTTGTTTTGTTAATTTGTTTGTACTGATTATTGTTGGTTCGGGTGATTATAATGTATAGACTGTTTCAGGTATTCGACGGGAATGCCAGGCAAAAATGTTTACGTTCCGTAAAAACGTCACTGGCAGCCATAGCGTTGCATTTTTAGCGTGCACATTAAAAGGAGGATGACAAAATAATTTCATCCATGCATAGAAGAGTCTCACTTCCATTTTGATGATAGGAAGACGAGATTTTAACTGAAAGAGCGCCACGATCTACCATGAAATTTTGAAAGTCCGAACTACAAGCCAAGCTTTTCATTATAACGATGGTAGATCGTTAGTAAGGGTTGGTTTTAGACATATTTTAAAGCCAATTCGACGTCTGTAACAGCATCTTTCATGTTATATTAAGCTGATAACGTGTCTATTATGCCTTCTTTTAACCGAAGCAATTTCTTCACGTTTTGCTTTCAAATTTGCTTTCAAAACAAATGGTAGACCGTTTGGATAACTTAGCCTGCACTGCCGATCTCGTCAAGTTAGCATGTATGACATATTTTCTGTACAGTTTCGGCTAATCAAATGAAAGTTTTTGCGTTGAGGTGAAATGAATATGCATGCAAATACTCGCTAAGTTATTTCCGGTAAATTACTTTAATATGAATTAATTTACAGGATAAATAATAGTGGCAGCAGTCACTATTTTGAATAAATTAAAATAAATAAATTAGTTCACACGTACTCTGCTGCATTTTTTTTTTCTATTTGGTAACTGTTCAGACAATGTGAGCCCAAAATACGTCACTGTTGAAAATAGCTTCCTAAATGAGAGAGCGCTTTGAACTTATTTAGCTAGCTTTTCAATACTTTCAACCTCAATAATAGTATTATATAAACAAGAACTTCAATATGGACTCAGAATATGCTAATTATTCTCTGTTATGGTCCTTTTATCCAAAGAAAAAAAACACCACCCTTTTGCGAATCAACCCAGCGTAAAGAAACACTTTCTACTGTGTGCCGCGAGTAGTTGCAACTTCTCGAAATTACTCGAAATTCTCAGACAATCTTGGACAAAACTGTTGGGACACTTTGTCATGATATTCTTGAATCTTAGTTACCAGGTTTGCATGAAACCCCCTTCCCCCCCCCCCCCAAGATTGTAGTCTTCGCAGGCGAAAAAACTGTCTGCGTTTGTTGCAGTTAGTTGCATAAAACACGCTTACCTCTGCCGAGGGCGCACAATTTTAGTTCCGTGACAAATGCATTATATAATATCTTTGTTCTGTCACATATGCATAAGGCCTACACTTCTGTTATTCTGTACGCCTGATCATTCATTGGCTTGCTATGTTGGGATCACTTACCTCACAAAGTCACTTTGGTTCGGATTCATTAGAGTCTGAAGACCGCCAGCCATAAAAATTCTGGTGTAATCCTTTGTTAAAAGTAATAAAAGAAACTAGTTAAAAACAAATTGTTAAATTTTTAGTGAAAGAAAAGCCCTGTTGTATTCTTTGTCTAATGCAACTGGCATATGGAACAGTACTGATAGGCTATTGGTGTTGCATGAAAAGACACTGTTTACAGTCAAAGACCGGGCTTCCAGTTAGGGTACACAGTACACAAGAGTTAGTATACACGTGCCCTGCTTTCCTTACTGGTATTCTCTTCCGAACATAATAATTAGTCTCTTTGAAAGCAAATTATTAGACTATTATCAGGTCAGAATCAAGAATCCTGCACTGGTCTGTTACATATCGTAGTTTTAGCTGAGTACACGTTGGGACTAGGGAGCTGCTACATAGATTCTAATATAATCTCATAGCAACTCCCCGGTAGAACGCAGCGGTTAGGGATATATCCCCAGCAGGGGCGTAGCCAAGGGGCAAATCCCCCTAAAATTTTTTCGCCCCCTTGAAAGTTTTAAGTTGCCATTGACTTAATACATTTACTCATTTGACCCCTGAAAAATTTTCGCCCCCTGAAAGCCATTCCCCCTCCCCTTCAGTACCTTGTCTGGGTAAGGGCCTGCCTCCCACTTTTTGGAGATGTCCACATTGACTTTCACATTTTCACACGGTAAGTTTTGCATCAAGGGCTCACTATTCCCCCGCCCCTATTTATTTTTTACACAGATATTCGCTACAAGTAGGGCACAAACTAAAAGTGGCACACATATATTGACAGGCCAGTCGAGTGGTTGAGGTAAGCTATTGGATGTTTTGAATAGTCCCAGTCTGTTGTATGCCATGAACCTTGCAAACAAGTTTATGCTGATATGACCCCTCAGGGACAACAGGGCCACAGGACACTTACCAAGGCTCCCTCTCTCTTCTGGATGGCCTGAAAATGTGGAGTGATCACGTTTGGATGCTCAGCGGGCATCTCCATTTCGTTACGTTGAAGTGAGGGAAATTGAATGAATACGACCTTTCAATTTAATATCCAACTAGCTCCCAGTTTTCCTTACTGCCAGTTTCTATACAGCATGATGGCCAAAACACCATCATCTTGTAAGAATACGCGGTGCGAAATTGTGTACTAAGTGATCATTTAAAATAAAATCCGGTTTATACTTCCAAATTTTCACCGTCAGCTATAAAGCTATAAGAACCAATTATGATCAGCCCTTACTCATCCGAAAATAGCTCAATCTTGAACAGTGTTCAACTTTCATAGCCTTACAGGGCTATACAAAAGTATAAACCGGCCTTTAATTGGCCGGGAGGGAGAGGGCATTATTGCACTTTACACATTTTCGAACTCGAGGGGCACCGACCCGAAACGCGGATCATTTATTTGATCAGATGTGGATAAAATTATCCGGATTGGACTAGTGTAATGATAACTCTGATCATTAGTGTAATGATAACTCTTATCAATGATAAATGATCCGGATTCTTGGTCAGTATCATCGGGGCATTTTGAGATATGGTAGGTTACATCTAAACAAACCATAATGCGCATTGTGCACAGACCTCACGTGTTTTCCCAACATGGGGACTAGACAAAACATGACTCCTCTAGTCTAAGAATAGGTTTTCTTTTTTACGAATTTGTGAATTTTACTCTGATTAATGGATGACTTAACTGCCTGTCTCGTTTACATGGTGTGAATCATCTAGCTAAGTCGGGGAGGGGGCAAAGAGTTCGAATGTTAATGTCCACATATGTTCCCTTATACGTTTGCGTGTATACAAAATATACGTATAAGTACATGCTTCCATTAGTTTGTGTATATATGCTTGGAATAAACCTTATAAAAGGTACGAAACATCACGTCCATTAGCCAAATATTGTAAAAAAAAGTTCCTTCATGTTTAAAACATACATTTTGTAAGTTCGTAGTTGTTGCTGTTGTTGTTGTTGTTGTTGTTGTTGTTGTTGTTATTGTTTTTTTTTACCTACCAATTCTATTTTGGCTAAGTGGGAGTGGGAATAATTACACGTGAGTCCTCCTATTCTCTCCCTTACATGCATGCTTACACCATTGGAAACGTCAGAGGTATGATGGGGGCTCCACAAAAGAGAGCACTAGTATTCAAACTTTTCAACCAGTAAAATGATATTTCAAAAAAAAAAAACTTTGGAGACAACTGATGTCCTTTTAAAGCATTGTCTTTTCCTTCCCACATTACCAACCTTGTCACTGATGCAGAGAAGTTCTACTTTTTCCCTCGCGATGACGGTAGATTGACGACGCTGTCTGTTTACGAGTCCAAGTTCCTGTTAGAAGACAAGCATAAAGATTTCAAGGGAATATATATATATATATATATATATATATATATGACTTGGATCACGTTTTGACAACCACAGTCATGTGACTTCGAAATAGGCTACAGATCACTTGAAGGTACTGTGATAGTTCGGGCTAGTGTTAATACAAAGTAATATTTAGGCTACTTTATATTATAACGAAAAACTATTAACCATGTGTGTCCTTAGCACCAAGCACAACACATAGGCGTAGGAAACTTTTTGAAAGTGGGGGCGAAGTGAATGTTAGTGAACAGTGTCCTGGGAGAGGGGTCTAAGGAAAGGGGATGCCCCTCCCCATCGGAAATTTTGTGACCATTTAAAGTGACCTAGATGCAAAATGGTGCAATATTTGACAAACTTTGAAGTTATTCATCCTATTCAATTGGGATAATGAGTATATGCCTTTAATACTCGTCATCGTACTCACCAGCAACTAAATACGGTACACTTAGACTTGGTACTTATAAATGAGAGTACTCACATCCGGTTTTGAAAATTACTAGAGTAATAACAATGACGTGAACATGATAGCATGATAGGCCTACTGTCGATAAACAAATAGTAATTGTACTCATGCTCGCAATCACGCTAGCACTCAAATGCCACCCATACCTCTTCTTGGCGGCGCCACTGCTTGTAGTATGAGTACAATGTCAAAAGTACGAGTTGGCACTTGAATTGTTTTCTGATTTCTGGTTCTGATAAAGAGTGAGTACAAGTACGTACTCGCTGGGCTAGCCTACCTCATTCATGTAACATCTCATATACATGAGAAAAGTTGCTGATGAACGATACCTACCCCAAATGCTTCTCCTCGTGTCAAATACACGACAGTCCTCGATACTCCGCTACCTTGGTCGAGAACAGTTATAACGACTGAAAAGAGACAAACGTTGAAAAATTTTACAACTGATATTACCTCCGATGTAATACTTCCATGAATATACGAAAGTACTTAACATGGTCACCCACTACCGTTTCGGTCGACACTGCTAACTTTCCGTCTTGTTGTCTCTTAGCCTGCTTAGCGCCTCTGTGGGTGCCGCTCCCTTGGGCTGCCGCCGTAGCGACAAACTTAACGAAAAAAGTTCAGTCCACTCCCCGGGTGGTTGTCTCTTAGCCTTGCCAACTTCCCGTATTGCCACCTAACAACCATAACCACCATCCCCCGCCTCTCGTACACCTTGTTGCTTCAGAACCATTAGCATACCACCTCCCTGTCCCGTTTACTGGCTTCCTATCACATAGACTCATAGACGTAAAAGCATCTTCATTTCCTTCATATGTTTGCCCTTAACCCCAGCAAACACATCAACTGTAAGTTAAACAATGAGATAGCATAGTAGGAGGTGTTAAAACAGCTCAGTGTTCAGAAGAACTTAACACTTCGGATGTTCTTCTTTTTAAAACTATATGTATAAACTAATTTGCGAAACGCAAGGGACACAATTATACTATGGGGGGGGGGGGGTTCTATTTTTACGTTTGTCCAAATGTCACATCGTATCCTAATCCTTAACGTGAATTATAACGTCTTTGTTTTTGAACTGCTTTATACTTGCAACATGGCGAGAACAAATGATACTTTATCAGTCATAAATTGATTTTGTAACTTTTCAGTTATTCCGTGTCCTAACTTAGATGGTTAACTGGTTAATGTATGAATTCTTGTGTGGTCGTAATTTTCTGAAGCATCATAATAAGCTGTAGAGTAACTTAGAAGAGCGAAACCTCCAGATCCCCCTTCATTTGCATGCCACAGTTGGCATGCTTTGCATAAAAGGTCACTCGTGCCACGAGATAGTTGCATGGTTGAAGGCCAGAATAAAAGACTCAATTACCTGTACTGTATTATATATTGGGGATCTATTATTTCACAAATCCTGGTTTTACTTAAATTCAGAAAAGGTTACAAAATGTTGAAACCACAAACACCATCACACACCCAATCACACACACGCGCGATGACAAAATGTTTCTAGGGGCTTCCAGCTGCATATCTACTAGCTATGGGCGTCCGCTGAAAAAATTCAGGGAGGGGCAAAACTTCTAATTGATCAAATTAGGGAAAAATTTTTAATCCCCAAAAAGAGCTTAATTGCTAAATGTTGGCACCTTATACAGGGGTATAGCCATGAATTTGCCAGGGGTGGTGCGAAACCTACAGGCTAACCATCTTAGCGTATAGCACCACCATATTTCACAAATCCTGGTTGTACTTAAATTCAGAAAAGGTTACAAAATGTTAAAAACACCAACACCGTCACACACCCAATCACACACGCGCGACGACAAAATATTTCGAGGGGCTTCCAGCTGCATATCTACTTGCCCATGTTTATTATTAATGATATCAGCCTAAATCGGAGCATTTGATTCTGATTTCCCCAAATCCGTTCCCCCTTTTGGATGCTTCCTATGTGCTACCAAACTGTGGAATGCCTCTCGTGCCTCTTTTTCACCATAGAATTTTAAAAGTGCATTGAAGATCTATACTTTAAGCCTTGCCTCTCTCAAAATTTGATCGGGCTTTCTAATGTTTGTTCTGCCAGGTCTGTTGATCACTTTTACAGCCTTTGTAAAGTTTTTTCGCGTTGTTCTTTCTCTTCTATCTTGTAATGTTAACAGTTTCGTTCCACAATGTTACTTTTTAAAAGTTTTACTCTTTAAGTGAATTCTTGCTTTTGTTCCAGCACTTTTATTCTCTTAAAACTTCGTTTAGAATTTAAGTTTATGGTGTACTCCATACTTTTTTACTATTTTAATTATATTTATTGTAAAGTGCTATGAGCAGCTATGCTGATATACTCATTATTATTACTAGTTTTACTTTTAATACCACCTCCCTGATGCTATAAAATAATGTAAGGTCCTTTTTAATTAATGACACATAAAGTTTAGGACATTTATATTCCCAAAGCTACGTGCGTTTTCTGTGTTTACTGATTCATATAGGAAATCATGACGAACTTATGAAAAAACAGGCTATGTCTAGTGACCGGGCCCATAGCCACGGGGGGCATTTCGGGGCAATGCCCCCCAAAACATTTCTGCCCCCAGATGAAAATTGAAACCGCATAATAATTAATGTGGCGGAATCTTTTATGCCCCCAATCACAACACTTGCCCTCCAAAAAATGTGAAGCTGGCTACGGGCCCGCTAGTGACCAATCGTCTAACGTTTCATGAAGCTAAATCGTTTACTGAGTGCACCTATGACAAGTGTCAGCCAAGGTTTACATTTAAACGTACCGGTATATATTCCCGGCCTAACTACACGTTTTGTTTTCGTGTACCTGCTAAAACTTATCTCGAGGAACACATGGATGTGAATAGGTAGTCCAAGATGTTCTTCTTTAAGGTGCAATCGCTTCTCAGGTTGAATATGCAAAGTTAAAGCAGACTTTAATCATTGCTAAATGCACCCAACACTGCCCAAGGAATCATGGGAACTGGGAGTATAAACAATAGAGTAGTGTCGTCAGCGCTTTTGTTTATACTCCTGCAGGGGCGTAAATACGGGTGAGTGTGTGTGTGTGTGTGTGGGGAGGGGGGGGTTGACACACTCCCCGTGAAAATCAAAAGTCGGTCTCTGAGCGCCAAAAAGTCTGTCTCAAATCCAGTTCAGTATGTCTTTGTAAGTAGACCAGACATGAACAACATTTGATACCTTACTCAAATTGAAATTCCGGTAGAGATGAAGTAAAAGTGAAAAAAATGCCCTAATTTTCTACCGAGTTCCCGGATTTTTGATCGAATGTCCGAAAACTGTACAAATATTTTCGCGCGCTTCGCGCATGTAGTGGTTTGGTGGTCTATTTATGTATCTGAACTGCAACAAATTTTGAGATTCGGCAAACTATCTTCTGCCCTCCCCCAAATTGGAAGAGTCCCGTACGCCTATGATTATTACTACCGTCCTGTAAATTGTAATTATCTAGGAAATTCGGATCTTACAACTATGTCAATGGGAGTCGGTCTCCAATAAATGTAGTTGGTCCCAAAATAGTTCACACGCCCTATGAATTCATGTATATACGCCCCCCCCCCCCGGTTCACTGATAGTTTGTTGTGATCTGATGTCATATGCACGTTCATGTGCAATGGTTCACTCTTGATCACGATGTGATCAACGTCATAGCTCTCAAATCCTTAATACAATTGTAAATGGAAAAGCGTTCACCTCCTTTCTCGTTACCATATCACCTCATCAGCAACGATGAATCTATTCATTAGAGACGGTGGCCGTCTGTTTTGGGGGCATTTGCATGGGTCAACCATATGGGTGTGTTTCTGAAAGGAAAGATTCGAGGGATAATCAAAATTTGGGGACAATTGCCAATAGAACAGCCCGTGGCTAAACGATCCTGTGATCATATTCCCCGCGCAGCGGACTCGGTTTGTTCAGTGCCCCTTTAAGCCTTCACACTGAACAAGGATATGCACCAGTCTGCTACGTAGGCAAGTGATCATATGGATGTCTTCCCCATAATGTAATTCCACGCGCTCTTCGTCGGATCATAATTTGATGCACAAGATAAATTATAAAGAAGATATACCTGAACCCGATAAGATGAAGTAATAGTTGAGGGGCCAGTGTCCTTGCCGGAGGATTACCCTTTTCGATCCGAATGCTGCATACCAACCCACGCCGACGATTTCCTGTTGCATACCTAACGGGTACTCCGTAAAACTTGGATAGTTCCTCAGAGCGATTAATACCTTCGTCAAACGAAGAAAATGAAAAACAAAATGCATGAGTTAATATTTTACACAAGATTAATTTTGAGATACATGGAAAGAGGCAATATCTATGTAAAGATCAACTCTTATATACAAAAGTCACGAGGTTATGATAATTGCAAGTTTGAAGATCATGAAAGACACAACACTCAAGGAAATGCAGCTTTCAGAAGTGGAACTTACAGTGTACTCTAACGAGTACCTGGCTGACTAGTACAGCACCAAGGTTTTGGAGGTGGGAAATACGGGACCAGGAATTGTTGTTTGGTACTCTAGTAGAATGTTTGCTGCCTTTTTCGTTTTGGGTAAAAATGGCGGACAAAGAACCCAGTAGGGTATGCCCATCAAGCCCTTCCCGAGCTGCTAAAGTGAGTAACACATGAGGAAAATGTTCTCTGATTGGTGTAGTAGCATGTTGTATTATTTAGACCTATCACAAAGCTTGGTTTACTCACGTGATACTTGTCCTTGTCGGTTCTGAAGGAGGGTTGCATCGATAGAATTCTTTGACATTCAGTTGACACTAAAGACTGAAACAACACAAAAAATACGGTCCAATTCCATGGTTTCAGTAAAACCAGAAGGAGGTCAATGAGATTTTAATAACGATATTTGGGCGACGACCATGTACTCACGATGCATACTCAACTATACGCATTATGCTTCGGTATATTCCAACCAACCTCTTCGTGAAATCAATCAACGAAATCAACCGAAGTATATGCGCCATTTTGCTGTTTTAAAGGGAGAATGCAGTCACCCCAATAAAGAATTGTATAGTAGAATATCCTATTTCCTGAATGGCTCTTGAGAATC
>WURT03187274.1:0-10108 GCA_009936505.3 Holothuria glaberrima | reverse complement strand
TATTTTGTGACAATAATTTTTCTTCTCTGGTAGCATAGTTGCAGAGTTAAGAACCATATGCCCACGAAGCGGAAATTCCCAGGGCGGTAGCCCTCTGGAGCCCCCCCCCCCAAAAAAACATTTATCTCAGGGCCAAAAATTACGTTTTCAGAGTTAAAAAGTCATTTCATTTCAAGACAAACACCTTTGCCCTCTTTTGAAATCTCTTCCGCTCCAGTCCTACGATAAGAAAAGCTGATTTGACTCGCGGATTGTGAGAATCTGCATATAATTTCACACCTACCAGATAGGGGTTAGAGTTAGATGAGGTTTTACAGCCCAGTTTCTAACCAATTGGTTTAAGTAGAGCCTTTTTTCCAGTTGTGTCTCACTGGCTTGTTTTCCCTACTCCATTGCTTACCAGATAGGATGGTATTTATCCCTGTATATATTTACGACGTTGTGCTTAATTCACTGTATACCTTTTTTCTTATGAAGCTTTTATTTTTGTCGTTTGTAGCACCTTGAAGTTATGCCACTGCGATGTTGTTATAATTTTCCTCCTTTATTTGTAAAATATATGACAAAGTGATATCACATTTTCTGTATTCGTATTGATTACCAAAGCAAGCTTCAAACTGTCAATGGATAAACATTAACTGTATAACTGTATTGTATGTTAATAGATTATTGTCTGCACAGTTCTTTTCAAAAACATGTATCTGAAAAAGAAATTTTTGTGTCCTAAAGTTGCCCCAAATAAAGGATCATTTTGATACGTAATTTATTGTACTTCGGCCAAACAATGAATGGTTTATGGTCTTGTCAATAACACAGTCGGTATTTCTTTATGTTTAAGGTGAACTGCTTTTTCAAAAGGTCGTCCACATTGTGGCTTTAATGTTTGCAACTTTACAATAAGTTCGCTGTGCGGTGTAGCAATGTTGGGGGTTAGGATGGGGAAGCTAGGGAGTGATTACTCTCTACAAAGTCCCAAAAGTTTCTTTCGGAAAGTTTTGAAACCTTAATTAAAGTTTGTTGCAACGGCCGATGACAGACCTTTTTCACCTTTGCCTTACGTGAGGCCCCTCAGACACTCAGGAGCAGTAGTTTAAACTACATCAGTCACCTTGTATTTCCTGGTTCTAGATACAGAAGTGAAACAAGACCATAAATGGGAATCCAAATACTCCCAAAACAAATTTTGCGTGCTTCTCGACTACCTAATATAGATAGAAGCCTAATTATTGCCGCTTGTACAATGCCTTGCAAGGAATTGTCTTAATATTTAATTGTGTGTGACAGTTTGAGTAAAACCATTGCAAACCCCTTCACATCCACATTTCCACCAACTACGACTTTCTCATCAACTTGACGAACAGTTAGCAGGAGTTAGCCTTGGAGGTGATAACTATCATCTGGGTAGCCTGTCTATATTGCCGATGCTATTGGTTGAAACATGAAAGCTTCATTTTAATGCTCACATAGTCACATAATATGCTTGCCCAAGTTGCCGGCCGCATACTGTGTGATTAAATACGGTGCAAAACAACTGGATCAAGAACTTGAGCTGTTTTGCCGTCCCCTAACCGAAAACTTCCATCTAAAGCTATGTAGAATATAACTGACAATTTAATTCTCACTGACATGTAGTTGGTTTGCCTCACAAAAATTTCGTCAAAATATATCCTACGATGTATCTGTCGGATAGGACAATGCAGGGTAAACTCTTGTCCTGATCAGCGAGGTGTTAGGTTCCTGGATTAAAACTCTAGCAATAAGCCTAACACCTCCCTGATGAATCTGGAAGTGTCCACGTTGAAGCAAACACCTACGATAAAAGGCAATTATTCCAAGAATAATTGAAAAAACAATGAAGCACAATTTTCTGGTGTATCCCGTGGCAGAAGTGTTTATGCTGTTATAACATTTCGTAAGTTTTGTGAACTGTTTAGACCATTCTTTGGTATTTTTTGGCATTTCTTGCTATAGAAAACGGGAATCCTCTTCTTCAGCATAAATCGAAGCCCTTACTCTTTACTTTTGTAAAGCAAGGGTTAATTCTCACTTACGCAAAATGCCTGGAGTGTCAGTTACAGAGACAACAATAAGTGTTTCTTGAGGTATGAAATGGACTTTGGTCAACGACATCAACAGGGGCGCAAATACGGGGGTATGGGGTGTGACACCACCAGTGAAAATCAAAAGTCGGCCTCTTAGCGCCAAAATGTCAGTCTCAAATTCTAGTTCAGTATGCCTTTGTAACAACAGACTAGACATGAACAACATTTGATACCTTACTCAAATTGAAATTCCGGAGAGATGAAGAAAAAGTGAAAAGATTGCCCGAATTTTTTACTGAGTTCTCGAACTTTTGATCGAATGCCCGAAAAATGTGCAAAAGTTTTCGCCCGCTTGGCGCGCATGTAGTCACTGTGGTTTATTGGTCTGTTTCATGCACCTGAACTGCAACGAATTTCAGGCAACCTTTTGAGATTCGGGCAAAATTTAGTGCCCCCCAAATTGGAAGAGTCCCGTATGCCTATGATTATTACTAACGTCCTATAAATTACATTGGCGTAGCCAGAGGGGGGGGGGGCAGGAGGCCATGGCCCCTAAATCGAATTCTAAAAAAATATTTTTTATAATTTTTGTAATGGAACAAAAAAAAAAACCACTTCAAATGATGCTAAATGTTGCACCAGACTGCATCTGTGGGTACTTAAATATTCAAAAATGTCTCAAAGGGGAGGTGAACACTTCAGTGCCCCCTCACTCAGGAGGGGAGGGGAGGGGACACTCTTCACCAGGCCGGCAATCAGGCCCGGCAGTTGGCCCCCTCTAAACAAAAGTCCTGGCTACGCCAGTGGTCAACTGTAATTATTTAGGAAATTCGGATCGTACAACTATGTCAATGGGAGCCGGTCTCCAAGAAATGTAGATGGTCCCAAAATAGTTCACATCCCCTGCGAATTCATGTATATACGCCCCGAACATCGAATCTAATGTGATGTGATAATGTGATGCAGACCCTTCACGATCTTTGTCTATTTGGTCTTCATTTCACCCACAGAGAGCCATAACCACTATTTTGTTGTAATTGCCGGCCCATTTTGAAACTTAAGGCCTACTACTTTTGTTGCCAGAGCAGAATGGACGGGGGGGGGGCAGACATGACCTTGACTAGACCTTCTTCAACTTCGCAAATCTCAAAGACGTACAAGTGAGGTAACCGGACTCAATTGAGACCCTGGAACATTTTGAAAGCCAGATGATCAAAGGTTTAATCTATGGCATTTTTTACGATTATAAAAAGTCAGCTATACTGCAAGCTATGCGATCAAACATTTGCTAACTGTTTTCTTTAGGGCTCTGGAAAAGTGAGGGGACAATCCCTCCACTTTCAAAATTGGGGGGGGGGAACATTTACTTTACGTCCCCAACCTGTTGACGTTAACGTCTCCTCGTCGTCTATAAAAAATGACTCAATGGAGTAAAGAAACTGAATAAGCAAAAACGGTTCCGGGCTGAGAGAGGATTAAAACTATTTCAAAGCCTTGTTGCTTATTTAAGGACAATTTTCAAACCCATAATTTCTCACAGTATTATTTCTCAGAAAAATGTACTTTTCAAATAGGTAATTTCTCATGTAATATTTTCTAATATGATTCCAGCTTCCAAATCCTTAACAAGCAAAGGAAATATTTAATACCCTAGTGTTAAAAGAACTCAATAGGTGAAGAAATGGAGTTGTATACTTCTTGCAAGTCTTGTCCCCTCCCCCCGTACACATCTAATTGACATAATCGTTAACACTAATGAGAACCTTATTAACAACCATCTTGTAATGGGATAAAAATTCTAACTAATTCCAAAGCAGCGCTAGGTTTGAACCAAATTAAGCGACCAATGCACTTTGCTTTAACATGACGCGACCAACAATTATTTTCAGATTTGTTTAATTTCCGTCTTGCAAAACCTGCGAACCGAGTAATCTAGAACGTTTCACTGAGTGATAGTCTTGATTTACGATTTAATAAGTTCTGTCCTACAGCCTCGTTCAACGAATATAGATCTCGTACTGTGGTAAGTACTTTGCTTACATAAGAACGAAAAAAGATATTGGGTACTGCTGAATCATGTCCGGTCGTTGTTCGGGTTGTATTTCGGTACAATATATCCCAAAGGATTGCTTCGAACGCCTGACTGATTTTATTTCTCATTTACATTACTTACTACGATACCGGGCCAATTGCGATTCAAGTGACCTTAGTTTCGGAGCAACACCGAGTCCGGCTATTGACAATGTGACATATCATGCAAATGTTTTTACATTGTTTTTCAAGTACAGTAAAAATAAAAGGGACATGTTTTAGGAGTCATTACGTAGTGTGGTCTACCCTGTAAATAAGTTACCGTGTGTGAACATCATATGTTAAACAGTGAACCAACAAAAATGCAGTCTTAACTATTTTATACCCTTCATATTACCATCTGGTTTTTTCTTGTAAATCGCAGGCGCAGGGAAAGGGGAACAGACTCTGACTGGATGGGGGTAAAAGCCTTTTTCCATCCCCCTTCCCCCACAACGGTTTGCATTCTGGGCACTTTAAATAGTAAAAAATATTCCGAAGGGATGAAATTACTTCAAAGTTCGTCAGACATTGCACCATTTTGCATCTAGGCACTTTAAATAGTCAAAAAAATCGAAAGGGGACGGGTCCCCCTCCCTTCCCCTTAGACCCCACACCCAGGACATTGATCACCAACATTCACTTCCGCCCCCACTTTTAAAAAGCTTCTTACGCTCATGGTAAATCATATTTTATAGAAACAAGATATTTTTCCTTCGCATTTTGTAGACATAGGGGGAGGGATGTTTATTCAACACTATTCGGAGCAAGGCCCAAAGGGCAATAAGCTTCAAAGGTGGGGAAGCACTGATACACATTTACTGAACGTGACGTGTATTTATAAGGGGTTAGCCTTTCAAGATAGCCCTTTGAACGGTTCCTTCAATCAGTGCTAAACTACCGTTACACATTTTCTCGACCGCTGTCTTCTCTATAGACGTTCTACCCAAAGCACAATGCATCTTCGAATGCATGAAGGCAAAACTTACGTTTCTGTGAATACTTAGTGAATTGAATAGTTAAAAATTCGCGCCACTCTCAGTGGCAAACGTTGTCATGCAATGTATCAAGTCAAAGTTATTCAAGTTGCATGTCATTTTTCTTCAAGTCAAGCAAAGTCAATTCCAATTTATTTTTTTAAGTTAAGTGGCGAGTCAATAGAAGGTGCGACTAGAGTCGGACACGAGTCCAAGTCAGGTCAGCTAGTCGAGTGAAATGAACGTCAAAAAGTTTCCAGGCCATGAACATTTTGGAAACAAACCTGATTTTGCCAGCTTGAACTGAGAAGAGCTACTTAATAAATAAACAAAGATGACTTATTCTAATATTGTTTATGTATACATATACATTTTATTTCTTTGTTTGTAGGCCTAAACATTGCAATTGTATGTCTCTGTTCAAGGGGGACTCATAACACAGGCTCCATTAAGATTTCTCTGTGTCCCTCTTGAATCACTTTCAGCTCGCTTTGATTGATATGTTTTCTTTGGATAAAAATCCTGAAAAGTGTTTCGATTAAATTCTGAATGCTAAATTAAATGAACTAGCCCGCTACAGGGTGTAGATGGGTATTGGGGTAGAAGGTTGACTATTAAAATGGTTCATTCACTAGTTTACTTCAATCTACCACACTTCTTGGCAAACGGGCCATTTCTGCTCGGTGGACGGTCTTGCCAGTGGGGGAGAAGATATCCTAAACCTAAATTTTGTTACAACTCATTGAGTGGGACATGCAGCACAGTATCGAGACTTCCTCATTTTTGTGTGTACAAGATCAGACCAGCCCAATTGTGGGTGGGATTGAAGTTAAGTTCCCATTATTTTCATCAAATTATTGCGCTCACATATTTGGACATTTTAATCATAAATTCGGGAGAATGTTTCAGGAATGGCTAAAATTGTAATAGACCTGGAGTCTAGGATTTCTCTTTTCTCTTATACCCTTGCTGAGAATATATATATGTACGTATATGTACCTACTGCAGGCTTAGTAGTTTTGATTAGTGCCCTATAATGGAGACCGGTGCTCAACGGCAGATCTTTAGCGCAATAAAACATAAAATGCCCTTTTTAAGGCTGCTTAAAGAATAAATTTGAAGCACGATTTTACCTGATTTTTACAAATTTTTCCTAGACATTTCTTTAAATGATCACTCTTTTGTTGCAAAGTCATACTGGAAGTTCGTCGGCGAAAACAATGGTACTTACATTTGGTGCCGTTTTCCACTGCGTAATGACATGTTCGACGCGAAAAGAAAATAGCCGATTTTACTTGAATTTATTGTCTGATGACGTCACAGGAAATCCAAAGGTAAACTATGGTAACAGATACTTACCATCGTAGGCAAATACGAATCCATCACTACAGTTGTACATTTACTACGTGAAAAGTTTTGGTCATGTATGGAGTGTGAATAGAAAGAACTGCGTGCTAAGTGAGCGAAATTTCCATTTAAGACATTTCTCATCTTAAATCTGCACTCCAAAAGGATGTTGTTTACCAATGCTTCATTTATCACGTACGAGAACTCTAGCTTCATTAACTTATGTTTTTCTTCTTAACAAAAGTGGAAGTCGCAAATATTTCCTCCTCCACAAACTACAACCATTTGCTCTTCGATAATAAGGCCTATGCATAGGTGCATAAATCTAACATTGACTTTTGCATCGCGTTTACGGCTTAGATGACAAAACAAAAAAGGATAAAGAACGGAACTGAAGGGGGAAAGCGCACGGAGTGCAAGGAAGTTTTGGTAGTTTGCGGAAAGATCTGTGATAGGAAACAAAGTTCGTCAATGGTTCATCCCTAAAGATATCTTACCTCACCTCCTGCAGAAATCTGTAGCTCAAACTCCTTTTAAATCAATTTTAATTACCATGGGAAAATCATTATCTCTCAGGCTATGCAATACAATGTGATTAAAATTTACTTTGAAACTCTCTTGGAGGCAACTGCCTTCTCCCCTTCCCATTTTTAGACAGGTGGTGTCATTGTTTACCGCTGTTGTAAGTTTACAAATGAACAAAGGGTTAATCGAACGATATTTTTACCCAAAAGAAGGCTAGTAACATTGAAAGATTTTCTTCTCCTTAGTAGAAAGTAAAAACGTTTCATGCTGTTCCCCTAATATCAACGATTTCCTCTGATATAGAAGTACTATCGACTTTCTTATTATGTAGGTTTCGTAGCCGGGGACAGTCTTTATTGTCAGTCCCTGACACTATCCGTTCTTACAAAGGTTTCGAGTGGGGTGTTTTTTGAAAGGGACTGCCACGTCGGGTGCATGAGAAAGTAAGACACGTCCGGTTTGTTTTCTCAACACTGAAAGACTAGTGGATTGGTAAAATATTGTTCGTGAAAAATATTAAATGCCCGACAAATGTTCCAGCTAATTTTATCCAGGAAAGTGGCCTGCAGATACTTGTAAACCCTCCTAGAAAAGAAATTCACTTCCATAACTTTCGCAGTTCCGTAACAAAATGTGCCTTTGAAACAGTATGTGCTTAATTTTTGGCATCAAGTCTGTATTCAGTTGGTCAGCAAGATATCAATTATGTATTTGCTGATAATTCCAGCTAGTCTATGATAAAAAACACCACCATCTCAAACAAGATTTTAAAATGTTTCATAGCCTAATTGGTTCAAATAATGTGTTGAAAATCAAAGGAAAAGTGTATCTTATCGAATCCCTTGCAACTCTCAACACCATCCGAAATGTATAGCAGCAGAATACAATTAAGTGGGCATTTCGAAAGCTTGAAAACGCGCCTTTCACAGTATGCTTGTAGGTCTGCATAATAAGATGAAAAAACATATTTATTGCATAGTACCAATGTTCTCGAGTGTGTTCGTCCGCTGGCCAAATGAGTTAATGCTATATCGTTGTTGCAGTGGCCAACAGAGGAGAACGTTCACCCGGGGTTTGTCAGGGCTGTATCTGAGTCCAACAAACCCAATTCCGGGCCTAGTGGCCACCATTTTGGACCAATTCCGATTCCAGCACCCTCTGATTTCGGACCAATTTGAATCCAGTGTCCCAAATTCCATGCCAATTCCGTCAGGTTATTTGACAATCTAGAATATCATACAAACGTTTTATTCTTCTTCCTTTTTTAATGTTTGTACAAGTACATCATTGAAAAGATTGGGGCTGAGGTGAGAAAATCCAAACTCTCTGGATAGAAGGACAACGTACTCTAGTCTAGAGCGCAGATTTTCTACCTGAGATCAATCGAAGTCTTTAGTATGGGGAGAAAATTTGGTATCTCAACTGCCCTATATTGTAAGAAATTGCAACCTTACCTACAGAATTTGTCATTATATCCAGGGCTGCGTCTACCATGCGTAGCGCATCAGAACGAAAAAAAAACATGGGTACCCCACACGCTCTAAATTGGACAAGATTCCACTTTTAGTATAAACTTGTAGCTAGACTTAAGCGTCCAGCATATGTGAGTCACCAATTGAAATATGGGGGGGGGGGGGATTAACATACAAATCCTTTTGATTGCACTCAGTAAATTGCGACTAGGTAACGTTCTGGCTCTTCAAATCAATTGCGGGCCACATTAGTAATGTGTGTCATCAGGTCGCCACTTGATTACCTATGTTATAGCAAGTTTATGCAAATACCTTTCCCTGCAAACCATCAATTAAATTATTTTAATATAACGTAACATATATGTCTGGGATGGCGCTCTCCATTTGCGTTTTTCCATGTCCTAAAGTGACTTAGCTCAATTCATAAAGTTATAACAATGACATTATTATTATTTTCTTGGCACATGAGTGGCATATAAACTATATTCATAAAGATGCTTTCTATAAATTTCGTGAAACCCAATTGAACTATTGATATAGATATTCAGTTATGAGACCACAAAGTCTCCCAACTAAGCAACTGAGTAAACACACTACCTTAAATGAACGTGCATGACTGACCTTACGATCTGTGCGGAGATAACTGGACTATGTGAGCAAAGTATCTCTAGATCTGCTACCCAGTGTAGCTTTGAGTGCAGTACGTTACCAAATTTAACCGAAACTCTAAATGTGATGTTGGCAGGCTGATCCGGGTAATGTTCGATTCTTCCAGACATGTACCGAGGCTAGCCCCACACACAGTGAAAGTGAGTTGATGGCTTCTTCTATAGCGGAGATGATAATTTCTTTCCAAAAAGACTTGGCGAACAGTTCATCTTATTTCTAATAGTAATCAACAGTAATTCCTCCCCTTTTCTTCATATACCCATGGAGCCTCTCAATGGGAGGCTCACGTCCCATCTAGTTGTTGCTGGCCCATTCTCTAAATTTTTCGCTCCATAGATAAAACTTTGACTACAATATGAGATCATCATTCAAAGTAGCATTACTAAGCTTTTTTCAGAAACGTAAGCCTACAAGCTCACAAAATGAGGAAGAATCCGGATTCAGGAACACCATTTTCTCGAGCGATTGGCGGATTGATACCAGCAGCTTTGAGTTTATAAAGCAAGGAAAAGTAACTAGACGTGAGGACGATCCTTCAATATGACAGCCTCATCTTTCTGTTACCTTGTAAAAGCTAAAAAGAACAAAGAAAACCCATAGTAGGGCATGGAACACTTTTTAGGCAGGGCATGATTGTGCATTACTTTGTGCCTGAGACTCACAAACTATTCATGACTACTGCATGCAAAATGAATTACCTAAGCTATGTTCAGGATATGTCATTAACTTGATGTGTAGGTCAATTGCTTTTCATTAATGAAGTTGTTGGTTATACTAGAAATTACCAATAGAAGACTTGAAGAAGGACGGTGATGGATGCGTTGAAGGAAATGAACCAATATACGTTGTTTCATGGATATATATATATATATATATAAATATGTATATATATACACACATATATATGAATGTATGTAAGTATGTATGTATGTGTGCACTCACAGACACTTCCTTGGCGGCACATGGGCAGACAGCGAGAGGTAGGTTCTCGCACGTCTGTCCTAGC
>WURT03187263.1:0-10108 GCA_009936505.3 Holothuria glaberrima | reverse complement strand
AACTTTCTAGCCTACAGCTCACTGCCTTGCTAGTGGTGATGTAGATGGTGGGTAGCCTCCATGAACAAGTGCTAAAAGCCCTCCCCCTCCCAGAGCTAAAGAAGATAGTCTGAGACGATGATCAGTTGCCCCAACCATCAAGCTGATTAATAGGGCAGTAAATTCTTCAATGTAAACTACAAATTTCCACCTTCCCAAGTAACCTTAAGGTAAAAGCAGTTTTATGTAACGGTCATGGTAATTCAATCCATATCAGATACTCTACTAGTAATGTTCTTGTATGTTTGTTTAGTGGCAACTCCCTGGTTTGTTGTGCTGTAACATTTGTTAAGCAACTTGTGGAGGGAGGTTTGAGTCTAATTTCATCAGGCAAATGGGGTGGATAGGATACAATGTATGTAATCCCAGATAGGGTCCACCTCCATAGCAGTAATTTTTTGTCACCAAATGAGTGACATAGTTTCTTCTACATGTTAGCACACAACATGGCACTTACACATAAGGATATTATGCACAGTATACCATGCAGTGGAATGGTAGTGCAAAGCTTTCCTTTATACCCCCTCTCTACATTGTTCTGGCAGCCTGCTGCGCAAGTTAGAGCTTTGGATTACTATCCATCCCTTCCCACAATCAGGAACCTGGTCCCATGTAGCCACACCCTGGTGGCCATTCCTGCTTTAATTTAAGGTCCTTCCTTCTACATGAGATGAGACATCCCAGAAAAAAATCATTACCAGATGGATGACGGACTAAAGCATGTAATGGAGTTGCATCCCACAGAAAGACTAGCAGTTACACTCGGGTTTCTGGCAAAATAAATCGCTCTAATTTTGCTCTGTGGCAAGGAAGGGGCAGGGGGCTCAAAACCAAAAGGGCAGGTTGTCCCACTACAGACCATTGTGCCCATACATTTAGAAAAATTGATTGTAATTGACAATGGCTAAAGTAAACAATTGTAGTCAATTTCCCCTGTGGAAGTGCTGTACCTGCTTCCCTCCCCTTGTGAGAATTCCTGGTTAAAGTGTGGGGGGGGAGGGGAACAAAAACGAGTACATGACAGTTCATTACTGCAAGCAGCAGACTGATACTAAAGTAGGCAGTACCATCATGAACATACTATACAAGAACTGAAGTCTGTGGAAGGAGTTTTCACAATTTCTTTGACTGGCTGGATTACAACCCACATGCATGTGAAACACATTGGTACACAACAGATGAAATAGATCACTCTGCCACTCCATGCCCCCAATCCTACAAAATGCTCATCTTGTCAGAGGTAAAAATAGTGGGCATATTTCACTGGGTAATTTTCTTTTAAAGAGACACTTGTGTAAGGTTTCAAAATACTCTCAATAGTCCTTATCTCATTAATTCAAATTGTGGTACCTCTGCATTTGCTACTTGCCACATGTGTATTTAAGTTAATCTTTATTGATTTACTCATTCTCAGTTGTGGTAGTATGATCTATAAGCTAGTTAGCTTTGTCAACAGGTAATGTGCCTTTGTGGCATTTGACTATTCATTCTATTGTTGCCATCACACTTGAATGCCAATCTGTTTTCAATGTAGATTAACTGTCTATGGAAGTGCAGTTGCTGCTGATGCCTGGGAATCTAACTGTTGACAAGTCAGTGGTGGTAGTTGTTTAATCACCACTGGCCCTGTCCTGTTTTAGGTTATAGGGCTCTGTCCTACTTAAGTTTATGGACCCTAGGCTAGTATTTTACTGTAGGTTAAGGGCTCAATTGGCTAGTCAGTGTCCTATTTTAGGTTCTGGGCTCTGGTCCTATTTTGGGTTTGGAGATAATTTAGATTAGGGGCTCTGACCTATTTTAGACTGTACATTTTTTTTCAAAAGCCCACATATTACCATGTGGTTCTTTTTATCATTGGGTCAGTTCAGTGGTATATTCTCTTTTCTATCATTCAAGTGATGGCATCTTCATTATTTACAATTTCCAAAATTACAACTTTTGAATTCTGTTTAATTTGCACTATAACAGGATTTAGTCTGTAGTCAGGAACTAGCTAATCCATTGTGGTGATAAAACAGGTCACCTTTAATAGAAGTATGTCACAAGGTATGATCAAAGGGCAAAGTCTTAGTTCTGACTTATAAATTTCAAGAGTATTGCAAAAGTGCCTCATGAATATTCATGAATACTTGTTCCACTATATATATCCTGGTTACCAGTTGATAATATCCAGATAAATAGGCATGGACAGATCACTTTACTTTTATCTGAAGAGTTGAGACTCCTGTTCCAGAGTGGAATATTGGTTTCACTGTACTTGAGATTTGTATTATTCTAGAATTTTCAGTCTGTTTCACTCTTCATCACCTATTTACATATTATATGTAATTTCTCAACTTGCCTGCAATTACCATCTAGCATAAATCATAAGCACTAGGATAGCGCCCTTCCACTGCTAGAAGGCAACATTGTAGAACCACTCTTCCTCTCTTCATCTTGCCCTACTTTGAGCAAGATGTGTTTTTGCCACTACCTGGCTTTCAGAGAGTTTTTACCTTCTTTTACAGGATTTCTGTGAAAAAATAATGCCTCAAAATCATTAGGGAAGTTTCAAAGGACTTTAAATTCTTTTCAATTTTGTGAGTATAGTATCATAAAAACCTGGTCTTGTTACTTTAGTCCATCTCTATTTATCTGTAAAGTTGACTACCATGATTCTCTGACTTTGGTATATCTGTTACACACAGAAATCCCAGA
Source organism: Holothuria glaberrima (assembly GCA_009936505.3). NCBI lineage: Eukaryota > Metazoa > Echinodermata > Holothuroidea > Aspidochirotida > Holothuriidae > Holothuria > Holothuria glaberrima. Next base: position 7,372 of record WURT03187263.1, on the reverse strand, counting down.
ATACAGTTTTTTACAGTATGCACCTGTAGCAGTAATAATGATGTCATTGTAAGAAGGCAAACCAGAGTTGTGACTCATGAGGACATTGGGAAAAGTACTGACCTTACTCTGGAAAGAAATATTGGAGATGCCCATGGGTGGAACACTGCCTTTGCCCTCATTCCCCCTAGGGCATGATCTGGTATTAAGAGTAGTATTGCACCAATTAGTGAAATTCTATAGGAGAATCATGGAACTTTACTTAAAATTCTGATACTATCAAGCTCAGTTCTCAAGTGAGGGTCATTTTGAGTTTTTATTTTATGACAATTGTAGTAGCCAGCACTTAATTGAGTGCTTTGTTTTCATATGTATATTTTGGGCTCCAGTCTTTCTCAGGCCATTTTAGTGCAAGTCATGGGCAGCAAATGGCCCATGGCTACCACTTAGAACCCAGGGCCTAGCTGATATCACCAGGCATATACTCTGTGTAAAAACGTTTGGTACGTTCTTATGTCTAAGTGCCAAGGTGGTACTGTAAAAACAAGTGTTATTTGACGGTAGTTCACAATAATTTTCAGATGGTTTTGCATATGGTCGCACAGTGATTTCTTGAAGGAATTTTCCCGAAACTAATTCAAAGACTTCAAACAATGCAGAAAGTTTTTCTGTATGAGCAGGTGAAATCCCCATCTCAATAGCATGAAGCACTTGGAAGATACTAATTTTCATAGAAATATTACTGTATTTTTGCTAGAGATTTGGTGCATTATGGGAAACCTGTCGTAGCAGCACATTGTTTGCACATACCATTTTACTTCTTTATGATATTGACACCACTGTAGGGAATGTTTAAAGAACTTTCTTAATATTCTTTATATGGTGTAATTCTATGCTGTATCTAAAGAGTAAGATATTTCATTGTTCCAACAGTATCAAATTTCCAGGACAAACAGGACATTTAATTAACAAAGGATTCTGAGTCAATGAGCCCACTCTACAATAACATTCTGTGACCTTGATGAGAACTGGGGATATTTCTTGACAAAATCAATCTTTAAAATGAGGTACTGTACCTTGAGTTAGGAATAAGAGTATTGCCACAGGGTATACACACAGGACAAGAATTGGTTTTTTTTTTCTCTTTCACATGAGGCCCTTGTGAAATGCTAAGTATATGGTACATGCCTTTAAGCATTGGTACCAGATTAATATTCAGGAATCGTGATTATGGGGAATATGGATACAACATTTATAAAACCAAAATAAAAAAGGAGATTTACTTTGACGTGTCAACCTTTGTGGTCAGTGAAAATATCACAGCTTATGACTCTCTTCAGTATGAAAGGGGTCCAGGGTTGAAGGTAGGTAGTTGTACGTTGTTGCATGTTGAAAATGCTATATGTATCCATTTAACCCTTTCGCTACATATACACGCGCTGCGCACATATGATACCTATTGGTTTCAAACAAGCCCCAGTGTGAAACAGTAGATAAACATAAAATGTGAGTGGTATAGACTCGTAGAGAATTTTTTTTACATGGCGCCACCAAATTCACAGTTCTGGGCAATATGGCCAGCTCCACACATAACACCAACAAATGTAAATATTCTGACTATTCTTCGGCTGATGGGACCCTGATAATGGATCAAGGCATCGTGATGAAAACATCAACATAGGAGAGGACTTTGACAATTTCGGCGACTATGTTGAGGAATTGGATGAGTATGATTCTGAGGATGATATACCTCTTTCTAGGACCAGAGCACTAGACTTTGAGGCTAGGCCTCCTGGCCTAACAGTGACACAAATTGGCTCAGTATTTATGGATGGGTCCCCCTCGGTAGCAAAAGGGTTAATGGCCTGGCAGGGAATGCTTTCCTTTGCTTTTAGTATTTTACTGATTTCTGAATCTGATTACTGATTTACTGAATCATTTCCTGTTGGTTTGCTCTATTTTCGTGGCAACCCATTCTTGTAATAAGATTAAGCCTACGTCTACCCTATTTTAGAAAGTTGTGAATATTATCTCAATCTTAAAATATCACATTGCCTTTAAAACTATCTGTCATGAATAATTTAACATAAATTTTGCTTGGTAAAAGTAAACCAGGGAACTGCATTACCTTGCTCAAATTTAGTGTATTCATGAATTAAAGGATTTGTCACATGATTAATCAGCCATATTTGCTTGCCTTACGACATGGTATGCTCATTTAATCAGGTTGACCGTAGTTGCCGTGTAAGTTCTATGTTAATTCTTTTCAATGGCAATAATCTATTTTCATCCTGTATTTCCACTAGAACTGCTTTTCCCCAAAATGGCCAATATCAGTAGCAGCATCATTTTACAGTTCACTCTTCACTGCCTTAAAATAATTCATGCTTCATTGTTGAAATTGTTTATCGTTCAAAGTACCTTGCATTGTTTATTTCCCGTTTTATCCCCTAATCTTCTTCTAAGTTCATTAACCAGCAGTATAGAACAATTACCATTACAACTATTGCATATACACCCCACACAACATATTGTTAAAAAAAATATTGTTGAAATGTTACTGAATAGTGTAAGAGCTTTGACATTTTCATATCGACTGCTATTTGCAAGATGCGACACATTGGAGATGATTATGTTAGTGGTGCTCAGTCAGAAGTGAAGGCTGACGAAGCCATTTCCTCCGGAGACAGCAGAGCTGGTTTAGTTTGGTGTTGATATAAAGGCTTATCTTTTTGACACATAGTATGACTGTGCGCTTCATTGAGAAAGAACATTGGGTGAGGTGACAATCTCCATCTAGTTCGTAAGATCCTTCAATCTATTAAACAAGAAAGAGTACATTCCAATAGGTCTCATAGCAGATCACCTCAGGGATTTTGAGTTTGTTTCTGGATGACTTAATTTGATCAAGGATGATGGAAAAATATGGTAAATTTTCAATTTTGTGCATAAAGAAGGGCAGAGCAATCCAGAGAATTATTTTGAAAGGAAAGTGATATGCCACAGAATTGCTGTTTCCTTTGGTAATCCGACCTTAAAAGACTGTAAATAATAACAGTGAGTAGAAATGGTGATTAGTTATGGGGGCTTTCAGTATGTTGGCCTATGTCTGTCAAAGGTACTTTCAGTGTTTGTGATAAATCATATAAGGCATTATGGACATGTATTTCTTGGTAACAATAAATGGTTACTTTCAGTTTATGTATAGATTAGCTGTTAACTAACTGTATAATTCACATCACATCATTTTGGTATCCCTAGTGACATTTTAAGGGTTGTTTTGTAAAAGAATGTAAAGTATTGTAATGAATTGAAAGCATTTTTGGGGAAGTACAGTATGCAATGAGTGAAATACAGTGTTTGTTTAGGTATGATAGTGATTTAGTGTGTCTTAGCAAACAGTGCAAATTTAAAGTCAGTCTTCATTTTCCTACCAAGTCTTGTGCAAATTTGATCAGAGCATTAAGCATTTATGGGCATAGCATTTGATTATACTGTATGATTGATTGTATGGCAAGCAAGAAGCATAATATTATTTGAAGGTTGCATTACCCTGAATAAAGTTGTGATAAAATCCTGTTGTGTTGCTGTTTGTTGCAGTTAGCAAAAAAGAGTAGTCTGTCTTGCTCCTCCTAAGTACTTTTGTGACAATCCCTATCTGGCAAACTTTTGGCAAAGGGGGCACTATTGATGTATCCATTCTATCCACTTTCTGTATTCTTGTTTACCACAATATCTAAATGCAGATAAATTTTTCTTTGTGGAAAGCTTCCTTCATCCAGTTTGGGAACTTCCTGCATGCAATTTTGTCTTCAAGTCAAATATTAAGAGGAGATGAGTACAGTCACTGTCTATAGGGAAGGGAGGTGGTTTGAGATGGTTTTAATGTCTGAAGGAGACTTGCAGCCTTCAGTGCTGGTTTCCCTAATAACTTGGTACAGGTTAAAAGGTCCTGCAAACTTAAATGTTCACACCATGCTGGAACCCTTAGGGGCATCTTAGTATATTTCCTTTGCAGAGAATGGAATATTATAACCAGACACAGTTTTCCAAGTTAAGTACTAAAACAGAATGAGTAACTTTAGAGGGAACAGCAGTCAACCCAGTCTGAATTTGTAAAAGTCTAAAATAACCCATAATGTTGTCCTTATTCATGGATAGCTCTTGTAAATCATGTGACAATATTTTTATCAAGAATTTGTTTTATTCCTTCAGAAGATTGCCTTGGTGTACCATAAATATTTAATATTTGTTGAGAAATGCCATGAAATGAAAGATGTGTTACTTACGCATGAAATAAGATGCTATTTTAGACTGATAGCATAATGTTTCAGAATTAAATTTGGGTGATAATCTTATAGCATTTAGAGCCTTTTGTCATTTGCATCATTACTGTTTGGAAGACCCATGTGTGTGTCATGACATTTACCAAGGTCCTTTAATATGGTAGATTGCTTCATCCCCCTCCCCCAAGCTTTCTTTTGGTGTTACTGCAGGAAGGGACAGGGGTGGGGATGGAAGTTATTATGAGTGTTAGTCTAAAATGTGTTCTTTTGTGTTATATTTAATTTTTTCAGTGTATGAAGTGAAGTATAATCCCTTGCATTTTTCACTCAAAATTAATAGTCCTCCACATGTAGTGAAGTATTATATGAAGTGCTATATACCTTGTGCTGTAAATATAGTTCATACACTGAATTTTGTGTTCATCTAAAATGGTTGGAAATTTCTATCCCAATGCTTTAGTCCAAAAGTATAACATATTGACATAGCACGAATGACACAAAACCTGGTAAGTTGCTTAAATATTGCAGAAATAGTAATACTTGATACGTTTCCCATTGTAGTTTATCTTGATGTGGGTTTCTATACACCTAAAATTAATTTTGTTCGACGAGCCAAATTCATCGTTTAAGACAGTGAAAGTTTGGTATTTTTTCCATCTTGTCCGTAGCTTAGATGGAGTTAACATCAACATATGACTTGGGGATAAAATTGTAATAAAACTGAATGAAATTTATATTAAATTTATGCTTACACTTGATCAAATCAGAATATCTATCACTTGGGGATTTGTTTGTACTCAGAAAAATTTCAGTCTATAATGTGGGTGTAATTCCACCATTCCATGCTATACAGTACAAGAATGCAATGTCATATTGATAGTAATACAGTACTCAGTACAGTAGCAAGGTATGTATTTGCTTTAGGAATCTGACCTTAGGCCCTATAAATAGTAATTGTCAATAGCAAAGTAAATTGCTGTGGCAGGGTTTCAGTTTGTGGGCTGTTGAAGGTTATTTGAAACTTACAGGTATATCAAATTAGACTTGATGTCCCTTTGGACCTATTTCATCTCCATGGTAACCATTGGCTTGCATTTGGTTTTCTTCATACACCCGTGAGTAACCACATAGCCTACTCATACTACATTGTGTCTTCTTTATATGGAACTTACTGCGTACTGAGTGTGATCTAAATGCTGCATTCTTATGAACTATGTACACAATCATACCTGTGTTCAAAACATCACCTTACAGTCTGTATAATGACTCTCATGGACAAACATGCCATCCTTTGGTATGCTTCCCCAAAGAAGTTGACTAACCCCAAATATGGAATCTTGACAGTGTTCACATCTAGATGTTTTCCAACAAATCTTCAAAACATTTCCAAACATTTCAGTAAATGGCCAAATTGTGTTAATGGGATAGACCTTGTCAAGGCTATTCCATCAATATACTGAATGATCCATACCTCCGGGGGTTTGGTTTAAGGGTAGGAATTTTGAAGAATTTCATACACTAAAGTTAGATTTGAACTTGTGGAATTTTCTAGTGTATAATGAAGCCTTATATTCTTTCAGTGAAGTCAGATTCAGTGTCTCAGGACCATACTAACTTTCCATCTTTCAAACCTTTGTCTCATAAGAATTTGATTTCACAAACCTTAATTCAGATTTGGTCATAAATTCATTTTCCGTCTCTAAAGCTCTAATGCAATTTGGGTCTAGCGAACCTGTTTCACGTGGACCTTAAGTCTTGCAGGAAACCCCCCCCCGCCCCCCTCTATACTTGAAGTGGGAATCCACCAAAAAATGAGGCATTTTTTTGTTCAAATGTTCATAGATAGGTGTAGGATTGTGCAGACTCCCCTTCAGCTACTCATGGAAATAAAGGAGGCTGAATTAATAATTTGTAGTAAGGGGAAATAAAAAACATATACAGACACCCCAAGTTGGGAAAAACTGTGAGGAAATTTGATGTCCCAATAGTGAAAATTCTTTTGCCACATTGTTTCTTGTTATGCTACAGTATGTATTGTATGAAGGTTTTCCTATAGAGATATTTGCCCTGACTCATACTCTGTAGGAATTCTTTATTTTATAATTATGCTCCTTCAGCCTGCCCCACATAATGTGGGCAATTCTTGTAAACTTGCACAAATTGCTGGTAGGAGTGTATACTACATGTGCAGTAAGTTGTGCTACCCCTAACCTACTACCCTGTTATCTCAATGGGGAAGGGTGCATTACAATTTGGTTTAAAATATCATAGTGGTGGGCAAAGAAAAAGGTTTTGCAAAGGTTTAAAATACTTTTGATACATGGTGTCTTGGCTATTCATATTCTCTTGATATGCTCAGTTTGCATCAAATGAGTCAGTTTGCATCAAATGAGGTATAAATTAGCTGCACAGACCCAGTCTTAGGCAGGGGCAGATCATGCCTTAGGCTAAAAAAATTCCAGCTAGCAAAAAGTTCACATTTAGAGGGAAGTTTAGCAGTCATCCCAACCTTAGCTTTAATTTCCCATTACAAGTATCTTCCATGATATTTCGAACACTGCATATAGGCCTACTCCCAGGAGTTGCATTTTACACTGAAATGGGCATTTTTACAACTGCTGATTGCATACTCAACAACTGCCAAAATGGGCATTTTTACAACTGCTGATTGCTTACTCAACAACCATAAGGAGGTTCTGTGTAAAATGAAATCCAGTGTAACTAATTGTTACAACCAAAAATGCAACAGAAAGTTCAATAAAAACTTGCTACCAGTGATGTTCTTTCAATTGGCATTCAAATATATTTCAAATCCTGTGTATTTGAACATCCCAATGGTTTTATTTACATAAAACTAGCACTTAAGCCTAGATAGAAAACACAATAAATCTGCAACATTCCCACACGCCATGTGACATTATTTGTAAATTATTTTAGGCAGACCGCTGAATTCACATAGCAGTGGACCGTTTGTTTGGTCTAGTGGTAGAGCATCCACCTCTCATGCGGGAGGTCTGTGTTCGATTCCTTGGTCGAGTCATACCAAAGACTTTAAAAATGGAACCTTCTGCCGTTGTGCATGATGCTCCGCATAAGCAATGGAGTAA
>WURT03187252.1:0-10108 GCA_009936505.3 Holothuria glaberrima | reverse complement strand
CAAGGTTTCAAAAGGTTTTGAATTATTAACATGATATCTCAAGTACAGTAGGATAACTGTGTGGGATCTCATGCTTGTCATATAGGCAACTTGTGCTTGTTACAATATACCACATGGCAAGGAATCACTAAGCCTTTTGGCTTTCTAGTTTTGAAAAGAGGAGGGGACCCCTTAGACCTCCTCCCCCAGGGTCATCTGCCAGATCCGAGACAAGTTCCCAGACAGAGTTTTGACCTGTGGAGAACACTGCATGTATGTTTGGTTTCCCATGTATTCATGTATTTAGTAATAGGTGTGTACCAACAGTACTTGAAAATGACCTGAAATACTGTAATCGTCAAGTGATGCCAAAGTTTTCAAGTGTAAAATATTATGTTCATTTAAGAAATAATGTGGGAACAAAAGGAATTACATGCCCTCAACTATATCATTTGAGGGGATCATATGCCTTATAAGTGGCAGTCACCCGTCTCTCCCTTAACTTTTCATCTTTGTACGACTTCTGAGCATTTGGTAAAAACTGTGTACGAACACTACTAACTGGCATGTTAAGAAATGCCCCTTACAGATTTTGACAGAAATTGTGCAGTCATGCATGAAATGTTTATTCCCAGAGGCCTCTGATCAGTTACCCTAATTTCCTGCCTACTGATCTTATCTCTTAAAGCAGATTATTTTTCCCCAGAATAGCTATATACAGAAAAGCAGACCGGCAGTTGCCATGTTGATAATCCTCTAAGTTGTGAGCAATGCCTGATAAGCATCTTTGCTGAGACGATGAGGTGTGAACCTGGAATAAATGTTTCACTGAAAACCCGAGGAAGGGCCCATTGATCGGGAAATTAGAACTGTTCGATTCTGTAAGGGGTCATTTCATGGCATGGGAAAGAATCCTCTCTAAAATCGTGAGATCAAATGTTTGTTTGCTGACCAAATGCTGGAGGAACAAGATATGTGATTTACTCTTCATGAAAATTTGTGGAAGGGACCATGTGCCCTCAAGTATACCAATATCCCATCCTTCCCCTCCCAACTCCATCATTAGCTGCTGTACATAAGCTGTAAATCGATATATTGTAATGCATTTTTCAGTATTAAATAATGCTATTGAAAATGGGAAAGAGAAGAACTCTGGAAAGTAGTAAGGAAAATGACCTCAATTCCTTACCAAATATTTTATGGACTTCATCAGTTTGTGGCAATGTCAGCTTATTTGCTGCATTAAAAATATAAGGTGGTAGTGATACAAGTCTGTTTTGCTTTATAATATATTTTTTGAAATTATTGATTATGATTGTTTTGTAGAATCCACTTTTGAAGTCTTGAATTGTGGTCGGATTTCTTGAAAATTTGAACTGTCTGTGTCATTTTCTGCAGGTTCTCAGATATATGAAAGATTTGAAAGTGATTCGTGACAGAGAGATGGAAGTGATACTGGAGAAACAAAGAGGTAGGAAACATACTAGACAGCCATCTAATAATACCCATTGCCAACCTTCCCCATTTATTGTTAAAGGTTGTGTGACGTGAAAACAACATAATTGGATACTTGATGTAAAAAGCATTAAATATCCAGAAAATAGCCACAATTCCCATTAAAATCCATCAAATATTGACCATTTTACAGGGTAATTTCTATTTCACACTTGTATCGTGAATAAACATGAGCAAAATATGCAAATATGTGACATTGAAAGATGGACTTACCATATATGGCTCATGTTAGCCTTTGTTTATTCAACCTTAATTTCAAGGACACTGGTAATATTGTTATCCCCTAAGGGATTTATATGAAAGTTACAATTGTTTCCTTGAGAAATATTGATATCACTCACCAAACTGTAAACTATCTGATCAGTAATTAAGAGATAATTAATAAAGGGTTAACGAAAGAAATTTTAACACTGTGCAACACTTCACATCATTGTATTTGCATAGGCAATTAGTTTCTTCAGAACCCATCAAACTTTGAAGACGTATATTTTAAGAACGGTAAAAGATATATTGAAATAATTCTAATGGATCTTTCATTGGAGGACTTAATTCTTTAACTAACAAGTGAAACAGTCCTTTTTGATGGCATGTCACACGACCTTTAAACAAAGACGCGGTCGACCTTCCCCATCTAGTGTTAAACAGGGACATGGTAAACCTTCCTAATCTAGTGTCAAATATGACAGGGTGAACCTTTCCCATCTAGCAATTTAGTTAAGTATACCTTCCCTATCTAGTGTCAAACACTGCAGTGATGTGGTGAACCTTTCCCATCTAGTATCCAACAGTAGAACGGTGAACTTTCCCCATGTGGGTTCAAACAGTGACATCGTGAACCTTCCTCACCTAGTGTCAGACAGTATGATGGTTAACCATGATATCAACATTTTCAAGTACTAATATGTTCATCCCTTTATGATATGATGCTGAAGAAGGCTATATGCATATTTTCATCCTGATACCAGCTTGTGAATCCCCTAGATTGTTAAGGCACAGATGTAGTCAATTTCACCAAATACATAAAACCCTGACAACCACCAGATGACATCATATGCTGTTCGCAAACCTATTCTTTGCAGTTAGATTGAAGTGTTATTGTACTGCCCCATTGGGATCAAACACAATGCAAAATCAATTGATCTTGGTCACTTGTTTTGTGAATGTTACATAAAGCAAAGGACTTGTTTGACCATAACAAAGCAGTGTTAGTAAACTTCATCAGAGGTGTAATCATATTAAATTTCAGCCAAAGAAGCTGAAGAAGAAGCAGAGCGTCAAGCCAAGGAAGAAAGACGAAGAGCAGAGAAAAAGAGATTAAAACAACAGGAGAAGGAAAAAAGGAGGGCAGAATTCCTTGCAGCCAAAGCAGCAGAGGAAAAGAGTAAAACAGAAAATGAAGAAGATGGTTCTTCAAATGAAGAGGAAGACAAAACGGAAGGTAAGTAGCAATAGTGAATGCATAGACTCAGACAAGGGCCTAGCATGTCCTTCAGAGTAGCACGGTTTACATTTGTATGATGCCACTAGATGTTTCAGGTTGTGTCATTTTTTTATCTGACAGCATTCAGAAAAATATGTTTGTTTTGCTGAAAAGTAGCATCACATTAACTTTTTATGGATTTGTATTCTTATTTTGTAGAATCACCAAAGGTAAATGGAATCTCCAAAACTCCATCAAAAGCACCAGGTATGTTTAAAGACATTATACTTGTCACCCCAAAGTATATTTTTAGTGTGATGGTATCAAAATTCTCAGTTGGTGACTACTCTTTGATTGACAGCAAAATTTGAAAACCCAAAAGATGCATAGTAGCTCACATTCCACACAATGCAGAGAGAGTGGTTGGATAACACATTATAGGCTTGTATGCTCACCAGGTCAATAAAATAGGTTTGTGTCTGCATAAGGAGGAGCATTATACAGTTATGGTAGGAGCTAAAAGTTGCATAGTTGGGAGAATTGGAACTGTCTGGGATGGTGACAATTGTACTGTAATATATTTGTATTTATACCAAGTGCACTGAACATCTAGGTTCACTTTGAGATATCTTTTTTATCATTCCTGGTTCACCTGATATGATATTAGGAAGACTGGTCATTGGTCATTTTGGTAGACAGTAATTTTGGTTGTTGCGTTTCTAGTTATTAGATCATCAATTAAAATATTGTCCAATGGCAGCATATAAAATTGTGTTTCAGAATGTAAGTGTACAAATTCTTGTGAAGATATCTTTTTAAAACTGGTGAATTTTCAGTGCATCTCCCACGATAAATTTGAAGACCATTCACCTTTAAGGCAAATTGTCACAATTAATATTTCTAAAGCCTTTACCAAGGAGCTGATCACCTCGTTTTCTTAGGTAGGCCTTTGGTAGGACACATCTCTGTGAGCAGATGTACCTATTTTAAATTTTAAGAGTCTATGAATTTATCTTCCAAGAGACAAAAAATTCTCCTGAAATTTGCTTTTTAACTTTAATATGCCAGTATGAAGCTTCAGATAAAACATTGCCTGATGATGTTTAACATTTTCCCTCTCAACTTGTTTTATTTCTTCTACCCTAATGCATGACTTAGTTTAATAAGACTTTGTTAAATTTATCAACGAGTGTTTTGTGGAAACCACTTTTGTATAACTTGTTCGTCTTGGATATAAGTCTGTCATTTTTAACTTTAAATGAAGCAAGTTTCCTCATGCGGTAAAGCAAATATAAATATTTCATGTTGTCCATTTTTCACCCTACTATTTCCACAGAACCTTATTCTGGAGTATTCTTGTTCTTGATTCTTTGTGTGCTGCTTCTGGGTGTGGCAGTGGGCACCTACTTTCATTGTGAGGAGAATCCACAGATAAATTGGTGTCAGACTTTCAATGGATATATCAGACCAGTTCAACAGCAAATACAGACATGGATCAAGTCTAACTAGACCCAGGGGAATACTTCATGAACAGTTTTTGATGGGAACCCTGTGTACTGCCAAGTGTTCAGGTGATCACAGATTTTGTCCATAAATAATTCCATGATTATTCAAAATGGATTTGAGGAATTGTCCTTTGACGAAGGTAAAGACTCAATGCCTGCAGTTTTACAAAACATCAGTGGCTTTGAGAATAAAAAGTGTACTCTTTCAAGATTAATATCATTCCAGTTCATTGAAACAAGTGATAATTTCTGTGATTTTTCACAGTATTTAGCTTTGTGGGGAAGTTTTCTAGACTACTTGGAAATGGCAACAATTTAAGCTTATTTCTACAAGTGGTTGCTATGTTTTACAATTGGGTGAAGGGGTCTCAAGATTGAGTAAATCATGACAATTGTGGAAAGATATTGGATTCAGAATAAAAAGAAGTGTGTAAACAGTGAAAGTGAGCTTCCTATTATAAAATCATGGCATTGAAGTATTTTGGTAACAAGTGGTGTCACAAGGGTTTTGAAATTTGGATGGGAAAGGGTGGGAGGGGGAGGGGGGAGGGGGAGGGGGGAGGGGGAAGAAGCAGCAAAGTTATTGAGAGGCCAGTGGCATATCAGCTTCACATTTGTTTTAGGTTTGGGAAATAACACAGTACAATCTCAATGAAGCAGTGCTTTATAAGTACGTTTATGTACTACTGAATTTGTGTACAGTGTTTATTTTGTGGAAGACTTTACGAAATGTGCTTTGATTAACATTGACATCGTCTTATGTTTACAGGAAAAGCTTTGGAAGATTCATCAAATTTTATGGTGCTTAAGGAACAGAAGTATTGTCAAAAATTTTATGTTTTCATTGCCACCATCCCAAGTCAGGTGGCAAAGACCTTTTAGGATCAGTAACTGTTGGGGCCAATAATCATAACAAGCATAACTCTTTCTTTTCATTTTAAAACCTGTTTAATTTGGTAGAATAATTCCGAGCAGTATCCACTGATAAAAAGGATACATTGCATTGTTTTGGGTCAGTATTACTTACCAAAACGATATCAGATGCATAAGAATTTGTTTTAAATTATGGATGTTGTACATCATCACAAAGGCAAATACGATTAAAGATTGGAATTTATAGAGGCTGGCTATTTTGTTACTTTCTTTATGTGTCTACCTTCTGCCTGATAATTATTACACTTTGAATAAAAACCCTGCAAACATCGTTCATAGACATCGTTATCATTACAATGAAAGAGAAAAAAGATTTGAAGGCATTCACATCTAGCCCCTGGACAATCTTCCATGGCATTCTCTTGCCAGTGTTATTTTTACAACCTCCTTGAAGTACTCTTCAATTAATCAAGCCTATTATTTTCCAAGGAAAGAAACCCATTTATAGGGCATTAGTTGCAAACAGTATGCACTACTTATATGGACTAATGCCAATACAATGTAGTAATTTACCAGTGGGGGCATCACACTCTCAAAAGACTGCCTGTCTTTAGAGTGTGCACTGCAACATTGGTGGAGATTTGTTCTCAGTATTGGTGGAGGGGGGACTGTGAAAAATCAAAGTCAATGGGCAATTTTTCACATATTGAGAGGACATGTCCCCATCTCCCCTGGATCACCACCCATGCACTTCAAGCTGCAACCATACAACATAGAGTATACCCTAACTGCATTCCTATTGAGATCTTAATATTTAACTTTGGTAGCCAATCAGATGGACAGAATTCCTGAAGAGATTGGTGGAAGCTACATAGTTTAACACTTTAAAAAAAAGACGAAACGTGCACTCGACAATTTGGTTGTTTTGTCCACTTAATAACGTACATAATTTTTTTTATAACACTAGCAACAGTCCTGTTTATTAATCACTGAAAGTGAATGAGTAACAAGAGGAAAGTTTTGGTTTCTTTTGCCCCTCTGCCAGGCGCAAATCCTACCTACGCATTTGTTTTTAATAATGTAACCCTAGACTTGCACTCTTCACCACCCCTCTCTTCACACATCCCCATCCCCTCTACACTAATTAATTCCACATCAGTGATCCAGGACCCTTCTGATGAGGGGAGAGGGAAGGTTTCACTTGTGAGGGGAAAAAAAAGAGAACCTGCAGTGCAAATCTAGGACGGGCTTTGATACAGAGGTACAAGAATTTTACAATGAGAGAAGCACCGTTATATATAGGTTTGCGGTACAGAACCAAAGCCAACGTTAACCCCATCATGGCCATGAGTCCGCTGAGGTCAGAAAAGTTTGCAATTCAAACGCTCTAGACTGTAAGAAATCCCACTGCAGTATATAAAAGTACTTTGTCACTAGTTCTATTCTGTCTACTGTGCGTGGGTCGACACTCTGAAATAAGCAAATTTGCAACTCCATCCATTGGTGGTAAGTAGAAGATCTTTGACATAGCAGTCTGACCTCTTATCATGTGTGGAGGCTTCGGATCTACCTATGATGCCAGGGAGTCCGAGGCCTCGGAAAAATTTGGGAGAAAGTAAGGCCTTTTAGGACCCTAAAATCAATTATCAAAATTTCAACATTTGCATCTGGTTTCAATGCGAAGAATAACTTTCTGCCAAGGGAGTGGGCTCAGTTGAGTACCTATCATTCACCTGCAAAATGGAAGGGAAATCATGGATCACTCCAAAACAGCCGTCACAGCTTAATATGCTTTTAAACATGGATTTTTTTCCAAATTTCTCAGTTCTGCTATGCTTTTGTTTTTTCTTTGTATGTTTTTCTTTTTCAAATTTTTTTTTTATTGAAAATGCAAAATTGGTCCCCCTGAGAGGCTCGGGCGGTATTTCGTCTGTTCCAAATTTGTCTTCATAGCAGTAATCATGAATATTAGTAATGTAATGTCAAAAACTTGCTATACGGTTTCTCTCTAAATTAAGTATATCTTGTTTATGAACCCTGGAAGAAATGAGCAGCCCCGCCCCTTCACCTACATCGGGTATCCTACTACATACCGGCCCTTACTTTACGTGGACATTTCCCCATTTACAGAGTTCAGACAAACAAGTGAAATTTATCCTAGTACTCCGTGATAATCCTCAATTGTGAAAAAGCTGACCAACTATGAGTAGCGCTTTTTGTTGGCCCTAAGTGATGAAACAGATTGTGCGTGCTAGCCTTCCTTTGCATAGTCTTCACTCCAGTAACATCTTTACACTGTCACGTGACAACCGAGTAAAGCTGATTCAGTCGGGGAAGATCAGCAAGACAGCTAATTGGATTGTACTTGTAACAATTGGCTTTAAGCTATCATCTGGTAAGAATGACCTTTCAGGAATTATATGGCGGTAAGGTGCAGCAATGATATTTAGAACCAGACGTATGTTACTTCATTTTTTTTTTAAATTCTGCTTGCGATGTCCCGGCCACTGCAGACGAAAACCTGAAATTACTCTCACGTGGTACGACCCGGAGAGACTCGCAGCTTATCGAGAAACCCTCATCTTGGTACGCGCCATATACTTTAGTCGCTGGGCAAAAATATACCTATGGGTATTTCCACGGTGTGCTGTCACCGTCAGTCACATTCTCGTTGACTGTTATGAATACTCCCATATTCGCCAGAAGTACTACGCTGTGCCAGACCTGAAGACTTTATTTGAGCAGACAGATCCGTCCCTTATTTTGGGCTTTCTCAAGGAAAGTAAACTGTATAGAAATTTTTGACATGACTCCTGCATTTGCCTGGACATTTTAGTGGAATTTGACCTGGGCACCTTTTTCTAGTTAATTGTACCCCAACATTGCACCTTTTTTCTCTTCTAGATGACACTATATAACACAATCGTGTTGGTGTGTCGTAAAATCCCATCTAACTAACTAACTAACTCACGTTACATTTTAGAGATTTTGTGTCTTTTTGTACAATATTTTCCTATCTGTAAACTTTCATTAATGTCTCTTTAAGGTAGTCAGACAATGTTCAGGTCTACACAAGCAATAAATAAAAAATAGTAATAAATTGCTTCATGTGATGTTGTTACATGAAAAACAGTCGGTAACTCACGTTACATTTCATAAACCCCTAAAACTGGAAATTGTAATTTATTCAAAAAGTGTCCTCATACTAAATGAGCTCTGGGGAAGGTTTAATATGAAAGTTGTACCCTACCAACTGGCACAAATGTAGCTTACCAAAAAATCCCAAACTGACTGGCTAATAGCATGCAAATGGTTTAAGACTCGGTAACTCACGTTACGATGTGTCCCCTCACAATAGGCTAGTTCACTGAAAAAAGTTTCAAACCCTGCTAAAATGGGATGAATTCTTATGGTCTACATTGTAAAACAACCACGTTTCTGGCAGCCTATAAACAGTTCAGAACAGGATCACTATCTTTTCAAGTTTAAGGTTTAGTAAATATCCCTTCAGTATGGGAAAAATGTTACTACCACAATGTTTCAAAATGCAAACGAAACAGCTTAAAGGTTACAATGATAATCCATTATTCCTTATATGGCTGTTGATTACTAATTACTGTGAAAATAACAGTTTTATGCATAGGTGATAATAACTTGCTTTTTTGCCATTCCCGAAACTTTGTAGTGACCATTGCTATTCTCCAAACTCAGTATGTCAAGGGTGATCTTGAGATTTTTCCTTTTAAAGTAGCATGATAGGGTTGACAGGGTTTCATATGGTTCAGCACATAGCATTTGAGAGCACCAGGGTCCTGGGTAGGTACAGTAATGCAATTAGAGATTTGCTTGTGCTACCTACAAGACAAAATGTGCTGAAGAGGAAGTTCCATATGATTTCAAGTTCGCTCGCTTATTTATTGGAAACTGGGCTTCTGCTCAACTTGTGCTCATCAAGATATGTAATGTGGATGCATGATGTACAGTAAAATAAAATGAGGTTAAAATCCAGTGGTATCAAAAATAGAATCCTATATTGTTGAAATATTCAATTTTTGTGATGACAATATACCGCAGGTACATACAGTGGTACAGTACAGACACTTTCAGTGATTTGTAGTAACTCACGTTACATACGGTAACTCACGTTACATGGTAACTCATGTCACAAATTTCATATAAACCTAACCTGTATGGCAAAGACTGGTGCACATGACTAATTTGCTTGTTTTCACAGTTAGGATGATGAGCAGAAACAAAAATTAAATTATGGGATTTTTACCACTTTCCTATTTGACGTATGGGAAAAAGTCATTATTTAGGTAACTCACGTTACATCATTGGTGGGTATAAAATGAGGTTAAAACCCTGTGCTATTAAAAGTAGAGTCCTGTATTGTTGGAATATTCAATTTTTGTAATGATTGAATACCACAGGTATATAAAGTGGTACCATACAGACACTTTGAGTGGTTAATATGTGTAGTAACTCACGACATGGTAACTCACGTTACATAGTAACTCGCGTTACAATTTCATCACCTAATCTATGTGGCATAGACTGGTTCACAACACTAATTTGCTTGTTTTCACAGTAAGGATGATATGTAGAAACGAAAATTTAATTTTGGGATTTTTATCATTCTTCTATTTGATGTATGGGAAAAAAGTCGTTATTTCGGTAACTCACCTTACACCAACTCGTAGTGTTGGAAATAAAACAGTTAAAAGACTATTTAGAGTTGTTTATTCAGAAAAAGTTGCTGTGATATTTTGAGACACTTGCATATGCAAGCAATAAACAAATCTGTAAATTAGTG
>WURT03187251.1:0-27577 GCA_009936505.3 Holothuria glaberrima | reverse complement strand
TATATGTATTTCTTTTTTTTCAAAACGAGTTTTAGTGAACATGTACTTTTTCTGTAGTTACTGCAAATTTTAATAAACTTTCAAACAAATTCAGTTGCAGTAAATCAATATTGGTCAATGTTTATGTTTTTGTTACAACATTTGTTGGACAAAGCAGCCAAAAGTCTTTACAGGTGCTCGTTTTAGTCATCTGTCAACAAGTTTTTGGGAACGCCCCTTTTGACTTGGACACATCTATAATTACTATGGGGGTGGATTATTCCATATTTTCAAGGGGCTCAAGTTTAAGTAAACATGTCCTTTTTCTGTAATTAGACTGCAGATTTTAATAAATTTTCAAAAACATTCATTTATAATAAATCAATGTTGGTCAATGCTTTTATTTTTGTTACAACATTTGTCAGACAAAGCAGTGGAAAGTCTTCATAGATATTTGTTTTAGTCACCTGTCAACAAGTTTTTGGGAATGCCCCTTTTCAGTTGGACAACTCCATTACTACCACTGGGGGTGGATTATTCCATCATTTTCAAGGGACTCAAGTTTAAGTAAACATGTCATTTTTCTGTAATTAGTGCAGATTTTAATAAATTTTTAAATACATTTGTTTAGAATAAATCAATGTTGGTAAATGCTTTTGTTTTTTACAACATTTGTCAGACAAGGCAGCGAAAAGTCTTCATAGATACTCGTTTAAGTCACATGTCCACAAGTTTTTGGGTACGCCCCTTTTGACTTGGACACATCCATTAATGCTATGGAGGGTTGGTTTGTCATGATTGCAAGCTATTAACAAGGTTTTCGCAGTTTAACCTCTGGTGACCTCATATGACCTTTGACCTTAAAACACAATAGGGTTCTTTCTCTCAACATGACAAATCTATATATCAAATATGGAAAGTGTCGGTCATTGTTATGTCGAGTTAATGCGTTTATAATGTTTTCGGTTTTTGACCTCTGATGACCTCAAATGACCTTTGACCTCCACCAAAAACAATAGGGTTCTTCCTCTCAACAGGACAAATCTATATACCAAATATGAAAAGTGTCGGTATTGCTAAATTGAGATATCTTGTTTACAAGCCATTTCGAGGTTTTGGCAGCTTCATCTCCGGTGACCTCAAATGACCTTTGACCTTAACCAAAAACAATAGTGTTCTTTCTCTCAACATGACAAATCTATATACCAGATATGAAAAGTGCCAGTCATTGCTACCTCAAGATATTGCGTTTACAAGGTTTTCCGTTTTTGACCTCTGGTGACCTCAGATGTCCTTTGACCTCCACCAAAAACAATAGGGTTCTTTCTCTTAACATGACAAATCCATATACCAAACATGAAAAGTGTCGGCCATTGCTATCTTGAGATGTCGTGTTTACAAGCTAGGCGTCACATACACACACATACATACATACACATACACACACGACATCACCATCGCATAGATTTCTTGCCTGCCTTCGGCAAGGAATCAAAAAGTATCAGAAACGTTCAAATAGTCAACCTGTTCGGTGGCAAAGTTTTATCGCCTGCTGAATGGTTGCCCGCCCAGCTGTCACGTATTACTCCTGCAGCTACCGTTAGCTGCACTCGCAACACCAAGAATGTGTACGTCCAAAGGAGGTACACACTTGGCACCTGCTGCGAAGGTTAGCTGAGTGAGCAATCTGCACCCTCAGGGAAGGTCTGACGGTTTTAAACAGTCTACTGAAATGTTCACAGTTTCTAAAATGCCCAAAGCTTTTGAGGTATGACCCCTGGACACTGAGTGCGAAGGGGCCTTACTTCTAAAAAGGAAGATCTTCCTAACGTTAAGTCCTAGTTTCCCTCCTCTTAACTGGTGCATGGCCTACCTTAACAAAATTATTCTAATTTACCTATTTTAAGTGGCAACTGAAAGTTGTGAATGTTTAGATTTAAATTTTTTATCTTGTATGAGCTATGCACGTGGAAACACTGGATGAATTTTAATGTGATTTAGCATCAATCTGGACTTCCTGGGCTGTTGGGATATTTGCAAATATTCCTTAAGTACATTGATAACATCCCCCCCCCCTTCGCCATGTACTCTTTTCACTTGAGCGACGCTTCTAGATCCATTTACGAGTACTGAACGAGCA
Organism: Holothuria glaberrima; assembly: GCA_009936505.3. Classification (NCBI taxonomy): domain Eukaryota; kingdom Metazoa; phylum Echinodermata; class Holothuroidea; order Aspidochirotida; family Holothuriidae; genus Holothuria; species Holothuria glaberrima. The sequence continues at coordinate 25,458 of WURT03187251.1, read as the reverse complement.
CTTCATTACACGCTCTCTAAAAAGAAGTGCAAAATCGAAGACAAACTTACTTGAATAGCAGGGACGGGATCTGATGTGTGAAAGCGGGGGGGGGGGGGCGGAAAACCCGAGCGGAATGCAAAACGACTCCCAAGATACTGTGGGAACGCGAAACGCTCTCTTGAAGGCGCGGGGTTCAGGGGCATGCCGTAGGATCCCTGGGGGGTCCAGGAACAACGCCACGAAAAACCTATATAAGGTATTTAACGAATTAAAACCATTAAATCTAATGAAGCATTTGCCTGTCTTGAAAACTCAACGTATGTGCTCTAAAGAGATCACAAAAATCACACTTTGATTATTTTAGTACTAATAGCTGTACTCAAAATAATAGAACATTTCTATAATGCTTGTGGGTGGCTACAGTAAATGGGAGAGTTTTTACGAAGCTATCTATGGAGCATACAAAATGTTCTACAGAGATAAATCACAAAAAACAATATTTAAAACGAGGGCGGGCGAAGCGCGTGGAAAAAGCTAACGTAATTAAAAGCTATGGTGAGATTACATTAAAAGAGCTTCCTTTTACGTGTCTTTAAAATAATTAAATCCCCTTATCAAATCGCCTTATCAACTGACCTACCACAATATTGGAATCAGTCGGAAGTCGTCAATACTTAATACTCGGCTAGTGGAAAGCTGCAATAACGAGTTGAGACATCAACGTAGACAGGCATGAAGTTTACATGTCCACAGACCTATATGAATGGACTTTTTCGGGTATTTTGAAGTAGCTTTAAAAAAAAAAAAACGGAAAACCAAAATTGAACCCATCCGGTCAGGTGAAACCAGTCTTCTCTATTGCTGCACATATCGCGAAAAACGAATATTGTGTATGTGTGTGTGGGGGGGGGGGTGTGGCTGTTCAAATATGGACGTTAATACCATGAAACATAAAAAAAAATCGTTGTGTACAATAATTTGAGTTTTAACAGAGATCTACTGTGCACTCATGCCGTGTACGTACATGCCCGTGTACGTGTATTCAGTGTGGCTAATTAGACTATTTGCTTCATTTATGCCTTATCTAGTCTAACGTTATGCCTAAAGTGTAAACAGAGCGGTATTTATAAAATTGGTCGTCATTTGCACAAAACTTAACGGGCTTGTTAAGGTATTCTTCAGCTTTAAATTTACATCAAATGTTGGGAATATGGCTAGGATTGACTACTGATTTTGGAGATACACATTCACAGCATTTTGGAACGTACATTTGGAGAAAATTTGTGGCACGTTAGAGGACTCAGCCTTAACACCAGCAGTAACGTTGACAACGTTCGAGAAATGAGTGGTCGACGAGCAGCCTTCACGTACTCTAACGTTACGAAAGCTTAGGCCTAGGTTATTTGACTGTGAATTACTGTGTATGGATCTTTTGAACACAAACGCTTTTGAGAAATGGATGAATCTTGGCAGTAGCTTTTGATGCTATTTTCGTTTCTATGTATCATTGCTGTGCATAAATAAGATATTCTTTAAGTTTGCATTTAAAAGTATTGCATTCACTTCCTTAAATAATAAGGGAGAAAGTTCCAAACTTTAACGCCTATGTACCTAATACTGAGTTGGGAAGACTTGAGTCTAAAAAACGGGACAGAGATATTACTCGAGAAGCGTGTACGATATGGATGAATTTCACTGCAGAAGTGATAATACCTGTTAAAGATAATAGGGCAAATGCATGAACCCAGCTGAACATAAACATGCCAGTGCAATAACGGTTAAGATTGAAAATAGAAAGAGTTTTAAGCTTAGCAAATAAAGGAGTGGTGTGATGCAGACTGTGCATGTATATAAAAAATAATACGTATACATCTCTTTTGAAGAATAAAGAATGGCTGGCTCATAGTCGGTAGAGCACCTCCCCAGACAACATTACAATAAGATAAATAAGGGAGGATCAGTGTGTTATACAACATGAGGAGAATATGTCTACGTAGAAGATGACGCAGACGGCTAAGAATACCGACACCCTTCAGCCCTTAGACACTTTATTGCAGATGTAAAGAATATGATTTTTCCAAGAGAGATGTTGGTCAGTGACAACTCCAATGAACTTAGAGTTACTTGAAAGCCTAACTTTAACGCCACAGAGCTCAATATGATCGAGATTTACAGGAAATGGCTTAGAGGGGGATCTAAAAATTACAGAGTTGGTCTTCTTGACGTTAAGTGATAACATGTTAGCACAAAACCAATTGCGTACTTTCACAAATTCATTCTGAACAGTTCCAACTAAGGATATCTAGGTGAGGACTTTAAAAGAAGAGATTTGTGTTATCAGCATATGAAATTATGTGAAGCCTGTCACTGGCTTTATACAGATCATCAACATAAATGATGAAGAGAAGCGGACCTAGAATCGAACCTTGGGGGACACCACAGGAAATAGGCTTGGGATTGGAATTAACATTGTTGATTGTAACAAATTGATGTCTCTTAGAAAGGTAACTCCTAGACCAGCTGAGGGCCCTGCCTCTAATTCCATTTAACTTAATTTTACTCAGTAAAATTCTATGATCAAGAGTGTAAAATGCCTTTCAGAGATCAAGGAAAGTACCAGAAACGTAATGATTTTCCTCAAAGGCAATATCAGAAAAATGAATAAGGGCATGAGATGTAGAGCGACCAGGAAGAAAACCAAACTGATAGTCATAAATACATCTGTGGTCAATAAAAAAACTTATGTAATCTAGTGAACATGAGTTTTTCGAGCATCTTAGAGAACGAGGTAAGACAGAGATTGGTCTATAGTTACTGACATCTTTCTTATCACCATTTTTAAAAACTGGGACTACCCGAGCAGCTTTGAGAGCCTCAGGAACAGTGCCTTGCTTAAGAGAAAGATTAAACACAAAAATAAGAGGATCACAGATTAAGGGAGCAACATGTTAGGAGAAATGCCATCCGACCCAGCTGCAGAAATTTTGAGGAACAAGATCAGTGTCAAGATTTCACCAGTATTGTGGGGGTTATAAATATTGAGTCAGCAACAGGTGACTCAAGGTAAGAATCAAAAGTATGAGAGCAAGCAGCAAGCTGCGTAGTAGGGCCAACACTAGTAAAATAGTCATTGAAACATCACTGACTTCATTAGGATCAGAAATTACATTTGTTCTATGGACTTATCACTACAATGACCATTCAAAAGCCAATTTAAAGTACATCAAGTAGTTTTCACATCATTCCTGCAACTGGCAAATAGAGACATAAAATTTATTTTTGGCAGAGCGAATACAAGGGGTGAGACGATTACGAAAACGCTTATAGTCATTGCTTATAGTCGTAGTTGTGACCCGAATACAATAATTTGTGTACTTCTGACTCAACTTTGCCTTTTCAGAAATTTTCACCATCATGTTTCCCAGTGTATTTACGCCCAGTGGTATGTTGGCGTATCATACGTTGTCTGATTCCAGCACAGATGATTTTGGCCGTTGAAAGAAGGACTCGCAGTTTAGATTTAGTTTACTCAAGTAATTCTTGATCGCCTGAACAGGGCATTTTTCATCACTGGTTGCGTACATGCGGTTTTGGGATTGGAAATCATCTTGTAGGTCACCTGGATTATTTTTAGTTGCTTCGTTGAATTTCAAGAAGTATTCGTTCTTTTCGTCGTCCACACCAAAGCCAAAAGAAGACTTTTTTTAGGAACGCAGACCTTCCCGGCCTCGACGACAAAGATGATACTCCAGATAAAAACAAACAAGATTCAACAGCGAAAATAGGTTATCTATGGACAAAACTTTGCTGTCAAACATAGCTTTGAGATCACCTTCAGATATGGCTGGTTTGGCACTACTCACATCAATGCCTTCCCCTTGAATTTTTTCAGCATTCCAAGAAATACGTTGTTTGCATTATGAAATTCTCTGTCCCTAAGAATATTCACCTGGCGGATACAAGAGCCCTGTCAGGTGACGATGGACTGCGGCCCTCTTTCCTCGGTAAGATTTTATCGCAAAAGGACTCCCATCTTGTTTTCAGACTTCACCATAAAATCGACGAAGGAGGGAGGCCTATTCCGGCACATCAAGCTGCTCAAAATCTGTTGAACAAGCTTTCGCTTGACACCATTCTGAAATTTAGAAAGGTAAGAAGAATGTACTTACACTGACATTAGCCCTGTTCTAGTTAATAATAACCTGCCTGAAATAGTCCGATGTTAAACTATGTTTACATCTAGGCCTAGTTGTCTTGAATCACACAAACACCAACATAATTTCTCTTTTCGTGCATTACCCTGGATCGTGCGTTTAAACTTGCATCAAGTGAAGTGAACCCACCTAACCTTCAGCAATAAATATAAATTAGGTCGAATGTAGCAAACATTATATTGGCCTGATTAAGGTATTATTTAGGTGGGTGGAATGGACGTACTTGGGGATGTCACGTAAAGGCCTATGCCTAACGTAAAATATAACGATCTAGGGCCTAAGCTTATCGGTTTTATGGTCCATTTAGCAAAAAATAAACCTTTTAAGAGTTTGAATCCCAATTCAGTAGACTTCTTTGTTGATTTCTCATTTCTTCCTTCACTAATTTCATCCACTTCCTCGTCCGAACATTTTCCTCCGTATCCGCATTATCTAACGTCTTCAAATTGAAATTCAAATTGAATCATATTCCTCTACTAATTTCATCCATATCTGAGAAAATTTTGATACTGACGTAAAGCTGACACACGATAGCAGACGACAAAACGCTGTCGATGCTAGAACGGTTTATTCCTCCTCCGGTGATTTTACTCTTTTTATATACCTTGCGGTTATCCTAGGATAGCGCACGGTCACCTGACTGTAATGGACCAGTAGGATTTAGCAATTTTTACTAAGTATGAATGAACAAACGTTAGCCAGAAAATGATGAAAGAGATACAGTAAACATTCCGAATATACCTTTTTCTTTGATGCAGTATCCTCTTCTTCCTATGCTTCAGGCGTTACCGGGCATAAATTATAGCTACAAAAAACAAAAAACAAAAACAAAAAAAAACAAAAAAAAAAAAAAAAAAACTCGAATCGAATATGCACAAAATTAAGGTGAACTATAAATGTAGATAAATGAATCTGAGAGCCTGAAAACATTTCAAAGTCGGATTTTCGTTTTCGCAATTTGAATTTTGCAGCTTGACACCTATTGTATCGGTTGGATAATTTATTAGAGCGCCACTTATAGAACACAACCCTTTAAAATATTTTCTGTTATTTTCTTAAAGCAGTCACCCAATAGCTCAGTTTGACTGCAGTCATCACAAGCGGTATATCATCACTGCTGAAATATCAACCTGAAAAGAAATGAAAGACCATTCGTTCAAGATTCTCATCATCCTCGCAACCTCTGCGACGGTTGTTTTTTCTTGTAGTTGTCAATATTCTTCACAAACTGATCAGGAAAGATTTTGCAGCATCGATCGTGGTAAGAAACCTTTCAAATAACACTTCGTAACCTGGTAAGTCTACTTTTGCGTACTTATTTATGCCTACCATTTTACAAGAAACACTACGCAGATTGCATAGAAAGACGAACATGATATATGACCACAAGAACTATCCGTGTACCACACTACTGGTAGTGGATCTCTCTCACTGCTACAACAGGTAGACAGGCGTGCTTCTTTGATCAGGATTAACAATTTCGTCAAATAAAGGTACTTGAGTCGAAGTTTTGTTTCCAAGCCTGACAATGCTACAAATATTGAGGCTATTTAAGTGCAGATTTGGGTCCGAACAAAATCAATCACCAAGCAACGTTCAGTGGCGGTGTCATGGTTTAAAAAGTGGGGGAGGGAAATTGTGGGAGAGGAAGAAGACAGGACAGTGGGAAATATAATGCCGTCTGCAAGGTTCTTTTTGTTCTAGGAATGACCGATAGGTTCTGAGGTAGAGGGACCAGTGGGGAGGTATCTTCCTGGGGTGACCTCACACCACATGGTCCTGCCATTAGTGACGTTGGAACTTTGAGGAGCCTCGAGAAAACCTTGAAAAGGCAAGCGGGAATCAGGACGATTCTCCCTTTCCACTTTGACAATTTCCTCACGGAAAATACCACCATGAGCAATTTAAAATTATCTGGTGGGGCAAGTTGCCTGAACGGTAATTGTCATGGGTGAAAACTACCCTGGGGAATTGTCTGGGTTGGAATTGTCTCTGGAGAGTTGGGCAAGGGGAATTACCCTGTGGGAATTGTCGGGGAAGGGGAAGGGGAAGAGGGAGGTGAGTTGCGCAGTTACGCAGACATCTTAACTGCAACTACTTAAGTACATATTGCAGTTGAGTCCACAATTCTCAAGCTTGGGCCGATAACACATCTTTTGAGGCAGAGACCAGCTAACCGCATGCCGATGGATAGGATTTACAAAGCAAAACTATTGGGGATTTGCAAAGGGAAAATTGACTGTGTGAGCTAAAAAACATCCTTTTATGAATGGAATCTTTGGGGAAATATTAATATTCATGTAATAGTAATAGCCGGCCTCGATTCTTCCGAGAACAGAGGGCACGGTCTTAAGCCGAGATATTAGCTTCAACACTTCCTAAAATGATGCTGAATGAGCTTGGATACATGAATCTAGGATTGGGTACGGTTAGTAGATACTGGTGATATGGGCAGGATAATTAAACTATAGGAATAAATGAATTAAATATTTTTACGTCTTACCTTGTCACAAAAATGTCGTGTTAATGAAACTTTTTAAGTGTGTTGTTATTTGTGCAAAATAAAGAATAACTATTTTATGATAGACCTATAAAGCTCTTTGATAAATAATTTCTGCTATGAAAACCTTCATTTTCATCTCGTAGATGGTGTGAAAATTTAGTAAGAAGGTTTAAGGGACGTAGCCGTAACTTTAATTCACGATATGTCGTACTACACATAAACATATAACTGGTCCCATGCAAAGGCAAGTACTCTCTTGTAACAGGAGAAGGGGACTTTCGGGTGAGTGAGAAGAAAATGCCAACTGACTTCGTCCGTGTTTCTTTTGTTTTCAATGCGGTGACATTTTGTGCCAAATACAAACGTCGCTATAGATGAGGATAGTTGGGCCATAACTAATTTGCTTTTTGTCTCTTAAGACGGAACATCACTAACAGCTTGTTTTATCATCACTGCCGTATGGAAAGAAATGAAGAACAGATGGAAAATCAGAGTATACAGGGGAAGAACTGGGGTATATTCTGCAGACGGGGTTCGCTAAATCGAAGGAGTATCCCATATACCAGGATGATGGTTACAGTCAATGGTGGCGATCATAGGGGTATAGGGGCAAAATACCAACAATAAATTGGTTGGGGGACGGATTCCTCTTCCCAAAAAATTTTTCAACGACCTTAATATTTGCTGATTTTTGTGAGTGAGACATGCATATAGTCTTCTCTAATAATTTGGTTCAGGGGGCCGAACAGGATACTGTTAATAATGTATAAGCAACTGTAATATTTAATGATATTTGTGTATTAGATTATTATCTATTTGTGTATTAAATGACTATCTAATTCTAATGTCTCAGTTGTTGTGGAAAGCGATTATTGAACTTGCTTGTACCATTATCTATGTATTTGTTTAATGATAGTATTAAGACATTCGGAGACCCAAATACACTTAACGCAAATGTGGCAATAGCGAGTGAATTTGTGCTGGGGAGGGGGGGGGGAGGTTACCCCTCTAATTCGATTATTTCCGAAATACCTCATGTTCGTATGTTCTTCGACCCCCTCCCTTCCCATTCTTCGGTCAACCACTGCAGCAGTATAGGCCTACGGTGTCCCAGTAACCACGATATAATTTGAACAGACAGAACAACTGAAGTCCCTGCCAATATTTTGGCCTGGACAAATGTATTTTCATGGCCTGTTGTATTCAGCAGGGGTCTGACAGTCACTGCTTAACACCCTATGTCGATGTCGAACGTGATATGCTAAATTAATCTCTTGAACAAAATATAGGCCTACTGGTTACCTAAGAAAATTGTCCGTTTAGGGTAAGTCACAACGTGGCTTTTTCGCTGAAATTATGTGTATGCTGCCTGCTCTCTTCAGCCAGTTAGAATGAAGCCTCTCATGACAGACACATGATGGGTTGGAGTGTGAAGCTCAGGAGGCTGGTCAAATAAGTCTTTACGTCCCTTCTGGGGAGTAGTTCCTTCGGGGATCAGAACCCCCTCGGTGGTAACGTTAGTTTTCGCCCTTCCTCATCCAGCCGAATAAAACTTATAAAAAAGTACTGATAACCTAACGTGTAAGGAGTCTCACTTGTGGAGGCTACTTGGTGTTGTACCAGCGTCCAAAAAATACGGGGGAGTGCAATTCTGCCCCCGAAAGGTCCAAAAGATCACCCGAAATTTAATTGAGGAATGCGAAATTTCAGTGGGTTAATGCGCAAAATCGCCCCCCGTAAATTTCCCACACCAAAAAGTATGAGATAAAGTTGCCCAAATAATTTTACAAATAAATTATTTTGCTCATATTATTGGCCATTTTTTCTGTTCCCGGTTGTTTTTTCTTCCTTGTATCAAATTCATCTTCGCTGAAAATCATACCCAACCAACGGTATGTACATCAGCAAGCTTCGCCACCGCGTTACATTTCTAATTCTTTTTCCTTCACATCAAAATTTTACGTAAACAAACTCGAGGTAATGTACAGCTAGTTATCATTATTTCCTAAAGTGATAGCTCTATGGTTAACGCACTCGATGCAGGTGTGTAATACTCTGTCCTTCCCTTTGGCATGGCAGCCGCTGTATCGCGGACCCATGCATGATGTGTTTCACGGTAAACCATTAATGAAGTATACATACGAAAATGGCCTACATCATCAACTTTTCCTTCTGCCTTTTTAGAAGAAAGAGCTGTTTATTGACTCTTTGACTGGAGCCATATAATGTCGATAAAACTTTTATAACCGTAACCAGTGGCGGCGGAAAGGGGGGTTGCTATGGGGGTAAGCCCCCAATGAAAAACGGGAGGGGCTAAACGTATGTTTAGAGCCCCCCATATTTGCCAAGTGCTCCAAGAATTCGGGAGAATTTCGAAGTAGGTGCTGAACATGTTCTTGATCGGTCCAATGCAAAGTGGGAAAACACCCGGGCGCTAAATCCCCTTCATCCTCCCCCAACCCCGTCTCCACGGTCCCTGAAAATTACAAGCACTGGTTGAAGCAGTACGGTTTATTACTGCGTAAACTCGCCCACACTGCATCGCATGGGTTTTACCGATCGCTTTTCGCGAGGAACCACAGAGGGAGCTGGGACTGGGGAAAAATGGTATGACCTAGGGATATACAATTGGTAATGGACATGAATGGATGGGGTGGAGGACAAATGTAACAGAGCTATAGAATATAAATATGGTAGCATTGCAGGCAGAATAAAAGAAAGAAGATACATAATGTATTTCATTAAGATTCTTGTATTTTATCATCTCATCTGACATGTATAAACTTTTTTCATAGATTGATTTTTTTCTCACTCATTAATTGAGACATGAGATCCATATTTCAAGGCTGGGTACATGCAGCTTAGAACACTTGGAAGTGCCGTTTCCGGCTATCTGGAGGGTTTGTAAAGCTAACAATTTTCCTGTATACTCCGCGCCAACCGATGGTGGCGCTCCGCTTAGATTGTCTTGCTGGCACTTATCTCCCCCCCCCCCACCCCACGATATTTTCTCCGTTTCGCCGTAGTCGTAGTCTATCAAAAATGACTGAAATCATTAAAATTCTTTCGAATATAATTTTTACAATCTGTGACCACGAGTGCAAGTTGGGACTCGAAAGTAGAAGAGACTTTAGCTTCGAAGTACATGATCCTATTGCGCAAGTAACTTACAGCTTGCTGCATTTATCTTGAACATGCAGAGAGTACCATTTCAAAATGCATCGTTTTACAGTACCAAACATAACCAAATATGTCAAAAACGTCAAAACATTCCCCTGTCATGTTCAAAAGACTCTCAAACAATTATCTACAATATACTGGCAAATTTCAGTCGGAAGGTTTTTCTCCACGAGGCACAATTCTCCAGAGGGCCTTCGCAGTTTTGCATTGTCTAACGTATAAAATACATGGATAGGCCTACTAAGCTGCTAACCAACACAATACACGTGCCGAAGTTGTCTGCTCACTGGTAGAGCTACATGGTCTAAAATTAACTAACCGTTTTTGTTCCATAAGTGTTAACAAATGTTGTCTAAGATGTTGGTATGAATGTTCAGACTTATGTATGGTCGGGATAGGAACTTTGCTTGTCAAAACAACAAACATTTTTTAAGTCTTATTCCATACATATACTGTTACGGGAAGCTGATACAGTCTTATGACTAATTCAAGTCCATGCAATTGAACCCAAGTTCACATGAACCTAACATCACTGTAAATCCTCTTTCCATTGTTGTGGGGGGGGGGAGTCATCAGTTACCACCAGACAAAAACATTGTGCCCACCCTACCATCCCCTGCAGGGACCACTAGACCAATTTTGAAGTGGGGCTAATCATCTAAGCAGCCTAATATGTTAAAGAAAATTAAAACCCCAATTTCCAGTTTAAGGCGGCCCAAAATACCCACAGTAGAAAAAGCAGGGGCTAAAGCCCCCATAGCCCCTCGTCTCTGTGATCCCTGCCCTGTCTGAACAAGTACTGATAAACGCCTTTGCACTGGGTTTCAGCTCAACATCCCATTGGGTACATGTACTGTCGCTACTTAAAGGCTTTAACAGTTATTTTCAATATCATATTTTAGCCCCCTAGATTTTTATTTGGCCCTTTATTCCTTAATTTCTTGAGTTGGGGTCCCCTTGGTTCCCAGTTGTGTGGTACCAAAATGTTCGTGGAAGTGCAAGTAGTCTTAAAGGAGTTCACTTTTCATATGAAGAGATCTTGAAAAGATATCTTTCAATTGCAATAAAAAGAAGTGAGCAACTCACAAACAATGTATTTAATAATAGATTTATTCTTTGTCTCAGTTAACATCTAACAGGTATGCAAATTGCTCTCTTTAGTAACGCATTTAGGGCCATTTAGAAATGAGTAGAAATAACACCCGAAATCCCAAAGTAGCACTCGAAATGGAATATAGGGGGCGATTTTTTTAAATAGCACCCGAAATTGAAAATTTTTTCGGACTCTGTATTGTAACACTCACAGCTAGAAGCTTTTATTTGAACCATTTTCATTTATTTTGAAAATATGATCACTATCTTGGTAAGAACCAAGAAGGACCGTGTAGTTCTCCTATGCTTTCGTACGAGCGTTAGAGGGCGTCAGCAAATTAATTTCAACTAAGGAGGATAGCCGACAGTTTTTGTCGTGAGGAATGTTTGTTTTTGACACAAAATAAATTGCACTTTGCCCGTAGTATCTTGGTCAAATAATTGAATAGGTTGAGAACAATCAAATAAAATAGGGAAAATATCATCAAATTTATGTTTACTTCTGGAGTAATTGATCCGAATGGGGTAAGGGTCCGAAGCAGAAAATCAGTAGAACTGAAAGTGCTAAATGCTTGGGCCTAATTGTTGACGATAAGTTGATATTTAAGGCACTCATTGATGAAGTTTGTAATCAACTTGTTAAGTACACCGGTATTTTTTACCGTCTTAGATATTCTGTTTCTCACGCTGTTCTACTTCAGATTTATTATTCGCTTGTTTACGCAAATGTTGCTTATGGTATAGAAATATACCTACATGATGACAAACAGTTCTGTTCTCAGACGGTTAGAACATACTACAAAAAAAGAATTGTGAAAACAATTACCTTCAAACATAGGCGTTTCTCAATCAGCCTCTTCCATTGAAACCTCGGTGTACTTAAAGTAGACGATATTCACATTTTCAAGACGCAAAGCTTTATTTTCAAGTAAGTTAACAACCTTCTACTAAATGTTTTTCGAAATATTCTTCATACTTGCCGTAATTTGACTTCCTTTGCATACACTAGAGACAATGATCTCTTCTCCGTTACTAGGCAACACTATATGCATGGAACATTTCTCTTGGACAACTATTGTACCAGATTATGGAACAGCCTTCCAAATCGCTTAAAACAACTCTTATATCCCTCTCTCTCTCTCTCCCTCTCCCTCTTTCTATCTTACCCTTGGTTTTTAAGACCGCCAAGAAAACGTAGGCGAAAAGCCAACTTAACGGAATGAGCTGCGAAGATTGCCTTACTTCGACTTGTTGAATCTATTCGAAGTATAAAACACTGTATTTGACAATATTTTAATTTTAAGTTTCCTGACTTTTCTGATATGACCTGTTCCTCACACTTGTTTCACAGTATTCCTTGCACATGTCGGTGATTCCATCGTTACAGACAACGACTTCGATTTCATTCCCACTAAGCAATACCCAGTTTTCGTGTTTCACATAGCACGTGACACGGACTATCAATTGTCTCCGTATTTATATACTACCATCAACATCACAACTGGCGTAAACGATGGTGTTTGTGGAGTGAACCTCTTTCCATCCACCAGCTACTTGCTTACAAGTAAGACACATTCGAAGATTTTCTTGCTCTTTGATAGCTTCAATAGTTCTCCTTTTAGGCTATATTAGTGAATATCCATCTCGTCAATATTTAAAAGCAGAATGGTTTCACTCAAAATGTTTTTAAGAACACCGTGTGCTCAAATTCACAATCACTGATGATGGTATGCAGATCTTGAGAATTGTTAATTTAGCTAATAAACTCGTTGAACACAAATAATTCGCTGAAGGTGCACAGAATGTTGGAGTTTATTTCCATTGACATTATGATTTGCTAGGCTGTTTTTTTTTTCGCTTTTGGGATTTGTTGTTGTGCAATTTTCTAATTAATTTTCTAGTAAATGAAGCAGATATTGTTATATCTTTTTCACGAGGTTTTCCAGTATACATGTTTCAATTTGCCATATTATATTGCCATAGTAAAGCGAATTACAAGTTTGCACGTCTGTTCCTCCTTACCCACACGGCAGTAAACATAAATTAAGTAGATATAGTTTTCATTGGAGAAAAAGGTCTATGTGTAAAGCGGAATGTTAATTTATCTCCATGTATATTTATAGTTTGCTTAAAATGAGTGGAAAAACGGCTTCATTGTCATTGCCATTGAAATTCAAACAATGCTCTTACAAGATACGGTAAGTCACTCTGATTGGTCAATGATTTATGTAGATCAGACACATAAGTGTTCTCAGCAGAATATTTGTCAAATCACTTGATGCCGAGTCTCGGTCTCGTTCACCATAAGGTATAGAATATCAATCGTGGAGAATGTAGTGACTCCCTTAGAGGTAAATATTGCGTTTAAAATGCGCCAACATGGCATATAAAGAAAATACCTTTAATCATTATTAAACCCTTCAGTCATACCAATAAACTCTAGCAAGTAGCTTTATCTCCTCAAAATATTATACATTACATAAGTTATGGATGTTGCATCATTTGAATATGTGAAATCTTGGGTGAACAAATTACTTTTGTGCAACAAATAAATGAGTTTCTTCCCGTGAGAGCCTAATTTCTTGGAAAGAAACCTACCGTGCTGCTTAATTTTGAATTGTCTATCATTCTGTATCTATTAATATTGGTTTAAAAAATATGAAAATTTTCTGTAAAACAAAAGTCCCTTTAATTAAGCCACTAATTGTAGCGCCAGAATTTGCCATAGTGTTGGGTATCCAAGATTAAATTAAGGAGCAGCTACATCTTCACAAAAATAGTCCCGAATGAGATTTTATATAAGTATAACGTCATAGCATAACTGTTATGGCATATTTTAGAAAATAGGCCTATGCAAACTTAATGCACCGATTTAAGTATTGATCGCTTCTCGGCCGTTTTGGCTTAGGTCATCTGTAGTATATGTTCTTTTCAGCCAATCAAGAACGGGACCATGCATGACAGACCCTTGATGTAGAGGTCTGAGGTTCGTGAGGTTGGTCAAGTTTGTCCTTTCGGGGACGTAGCTCCTTTAGACTGTTAGAGCAGAATTCCTTCGCTAGTAAACGTTTGGTTTCGCCCATTAGCTCTTCGCCAGAGAGTTTAGGAGACTTTTGAACAAGAGCAACAATGCTGCCGCAGCTCAGTTTGTCGTAGGTCATGGAAAAGGGTGGTCAGCATTTCGGTTGGGTCTGTAAATCAAGTTGTCCTTACGTACGTTAAAATGATGATTCCCATGCCCTAAATAAAAAATGAAATCTGGAAATGTTGAAAACTTCAATTCCTAGTTATGTTTTCAAGTACCTCAGAACTTAGGAAATCGCTTACATAGGCTCTAATTTCCTTTCCCAAAATCTTCTAAGGGAGGTCGTCGGATCCATCACCGCAGGAGGGCACTTATTCAAGCAGGGATCTGTTACAACTCCCTGATTCTGATGCGAATAACTCGCACGGACGCATCAACCTCTCTGATGCATGATGCACGCAACACACCTGAAACCTACAGATACTTGTTTCTCACGCGGTACGGTAGCACAACCTTCTCAGCCCACAAAATTAGCCTATGATTACCTTTCGTTACACGCTAAATTCAGTGTACCCTTTAGTCCCGTTTTCTCCTGCAAAATGATTTTACTGCATAACATTTTTATGACTGGGATCTACCAGGTATAAATCGTCGCCTTGGACGATTTTTAGGGCCGGTGAATGTGTCGCAACAGGATGGTATAACTGTTCGTAGGGAGGGAAAACATGTACACGTAATAGCCTAAGACCCGTGTACTTGAAATGTCATCCCCTATGGCTCCCATTTACCAGCTTCTGGTGGGGCTTCAGACCTGTACGCAGAGGTGTTCTATGGGTTCGTCCGAACCCCCCCCCCCTTGAAATACGAACCACCTTCGTGAATTGTAGGGGTTCGATGAATTTTTACGCCACTCTTCACGCAAAAACAGTTCAATGGAGAATTCTACAGGCCCTAACTTTGTAGCACTGGTGTGCTTGGATATAATATCGTTATTATCACATCCATGGGGTGGAGTACTCCCGTTTGATGCAGCTCAAAATGTTTATGGAAAAAAGTTTCGCCAAAATTCTTTAAGCAATTTTAAAATGTTTTTTCATGAATGATGCCTGCATATACCATGTTTACGTACTGAAACCTGTCCGTAGTTTTCAATAATCCAGCCATTGTGTTGTCATTAAAAATATGAACCGTATTACCTAAGTGTGCCTGGTAAAATTATGCAGACTGTGTGTTTTCATATCTCGCCCCGCACAATTGAGCAGTTTTCGCGAACTGGATGATCAGTGTTTAGCGCAATTAGGCAATTTTGTAGTGTAGTGAACTATTTGCCGTAATATATTTTTCAGAAATTTTTACCAAGCGCTTCGCGGGCAGCCATTGCCGGTACACGGTCATTGTTAATGCATTTACGACGAAAAAGCATTCTGAAAAGCGCTTGTTAGTCCTTCACCTCTTTTGCTATACCTATCAGGGAGTGCTAATATCACCTTCCGGCACCTCTCCCTCCCTCCCATTCCCCATCGCTGGAAGCTGTTCGTCTGGATTTTCGTTCAAACTTAGTAAAAATACGATAGCTGTAAAGTTCACGGCATCATTATCTATATAATCATTTGGATGTCAGGTAATAATATAAGCATTCAGTGGAGTATTTAGGGGCCACTGGGCCATGCCCCCCTCACTGATGCCAAGTTTTATGTACCTAAAAGACGTACAATTTTTAAACAGAAAATTTCACTTCAGAGGTAGTATATGTGGCACCAGATTGCCTAGGCTATAAGGACATCTAATTTTTCAAAAATTTTCAAAGATGAGGGAGACACACCCCTCCCCTTACACCCCTCCCCCAGGCCGGCGATCACACAACATACTGCAAGGCAACCCGTTAGAAAAATCCTGGCTACGCCACTGTAATCATTATGTCATTGCCCATTTTATGTAAGTGATCAAGAGCTTCCGGGAGGCCCAATACAGGTATCTGCCAGCTTTAAATGCCCTTTTATAATGCAAATGCAAAAATATTTATACGGCACATTTGGATAATAATCAAAGAATGTTTCTGTGGACTCCATGCACGTATTTTGGCGTAAAAAACTGTCCCGAACAGAAGGCAGTAAATAAGCCAAAAACAGG
Source organism: Holothuria glaberrima (assembly GCA_009936505.3). Lineage (NCBI taxonomy): Eukaryota > Metazoa > Echinodermata > Holothuroidea > Aspidochirotida > Holothuriidae > Holothuria > Holothuria glaberrima. Next base: position 9,332 of record WURT03187251.1, on the reverse strand, counting down.
AGGGGCTTCAGGAGGTTTTTTGACTACGTATTCTTCTCTTAGACAGCATAGTCTCCTCTTTCACCTAACCAAAATTAGACTTCCCTATGAACATTTCCCAGTCATATATGATCAGCTCCAAAAATATCCCAAAGATAGTAGCATTTTGCATCTAATCAACCTTAAATTAACAGAAATTTCTCAGAGCGGAGGGGGACGCCCCTCCCCTCAGACCCCTCCCCAGGGGGCACATTTTACTGACAAAGAAAGGATCCCGATTGCTGTACACAAAGGCAGGGTACAAAAAAGGGCAACTTACGCAAACATGGGAGTTTAACTGAGGTAGCATTACGACAGCATCGGTGGTGCCCCCAATCATCATAGTCTGGCAGCGCCACTGATTCAATATGAAGTTTGGATTTCGGCATGTGTTAACTGACAACGGTTTTCCTGAGCTGGTGGGCCTGTTCCGATGATGACAAGTTAATGGGCAGATAATCGATTCAGTTGCTGAGATAGTGGTCTTTAAAGCATGAGGTCGAGAGTTTATAATGGTTGCAGTTTGCTATAGGCTACATGCAGATGTTCACCCTAAACTAAGCCGTTCTTTTGAGATTCAAATGTGAGCGGTAACTTCCGGTAACCAAATGAGGTAACCATAATTTTCGGGGTCTGGAAAGAGAACACATGACGCTGCTTTTGTTGGAAAACAAAGTAAATCTGCCAAATTTGAATGAGTAAACAGACATTTTTTAGACCAAATGTACAACCATTTCCCACATAGGCATGATCAAATACTGAAAAATTTCCCAAAGGGAAGGGTGTCCCCCTCCCCTTTGACCCCTCCCAAGGACACAGCTCAGTTACACGAAAGTGAACCCCTCTTCGCAAAATCCTGCGTACGGGCCCGGGCTTTCGGCAACGAAGAGTAGGCTTGAATGGTACCTCATGCAGCGTCGGCGCCCCCCCCCCATGACTGCACAATTCCTGCCTCCGAGACTGATATATGGCACACGCCTTCAAAAATACGTTTTCCTTTTCAAACAGATAATGTTTGGCAATGGTAGCACAACCCTAAAGCTTAAAACATGTAGCATTATATTTTCAATAAAACCGCTATGTTCTTTTAAACAGGGGGGGGGGCGGGAGTTCCTCTTCCCCTTAACCCATTTTCTAGACAATATTCACCTTAACTTGGAGTAGTTTACCCTGGCATCCCAATTCACCAGTAGCTTCTTTACATCATGTGACAATATTTTTTATACTTATTTGCTAAATTCAAGAAGAATAAGTCATTTGTTTACCTTTAATTAATTAATATTAAATTTCCAAAATTGTCCAGAAATGTAAAGAAAATGTTTGGAAAGGAGATAAGAAGATTTGTTAGATTAAGGTAATATTTACAAATAAACTTGAGGCGACTGCTTAATCCCTTAAAATTTTAAGCCAAACTCCCCAAATCATTCTGTTAAGCAAAATCGAGGCCTCTTTTGCAACTGGATTAGTAGCAAGACTCAGACTTGTTATTTAAAGGGAAATATTGCGTTTGTTTTACAGAAAATTTTCAATTTTTTTAAACCAACATAAATAGATACAGAAAAAGACAATTCAAAATAAGGCAAAATAGTAGCTTTAAAGAAGGCTCTTAAAGTAAATATTCTGTTATTTGTTGCACAAAAATAATTTGTTCCCGCAAACTTTTAAAAAGTCAAATGATGCACCATCCGTGACTCAGTGCATAATATTTTGAGGAGATACGCTATTGCTATAGACTTTTGAGACACGTTCCCCCTGTCCCCCACTTGGCGACATCAATGCATGGTTTTTAGATTTACTTACAATAATTTCGAAAATTTCTAAACATAAAATATCGCAACTGGTGTTCACATTTGCCGGGAAAGTATGGCTTTTTAAAATAAGCATACGCATCAGGAAATGACTTTCCCGATCACCAGTGCCGTCAGTGATTTGACAGAATATTTTCTCATTTACCTTTTTTGTGGTGGTGAGTATTTTTACAAATAAGATCACCCCAAAAAATGTTTTGAAGCTACTTACAAGGCCTGGAAATTGTCGTTTCTCGGCAATTCAGGATACCAACCTACTTGATACGTTGCGCTTCAACTGTGGTGGCGCTCTTCTTAGATACTGTTACATATTCATGAGGCTAACAGGCCCGATACTAACTCTGCTGACACCTTTGTGTTTGCTTCCATGGGTGAATAAACACCAAGTAGCTTAATCCTCTTAGAATAGCAGCTAGGTTTACTTAACAAATTAAGTAGCCTGCACTTGGGCACTGTCTTTATACCCACCAAACAAAGGGACTTATTCACTTGACCACCACTATGTTCACTGAAGGGTAAGTACTAATAGGTAGGAGAGATAACTGTTTGTTTGCAAACAGAATTCTTAGCTTCAGAAATCCGCCGAGTGGAGGAAATTTTTGGAGGATTTAGTAACGGGGCTGAAAGCGGCATGTAATTGTACACTTCTTCTTAAATCGAACTTCTGTAAAAAAAAAAGCTGCATACGACTATGTTAAAAGTAAAAACAATGACATTTAAAATATTAATGAAATTAACATTAAAACAATGTCATTGAAAAGAACAGCTTTAAATTTTAAAGTCAAGAAAGAAAGAAAGAATCAAAGCAAACTGACGAGACTAAATGAAAAAAATTATATGATAAAACAATCAAAATAATAGATGGACAGTTTCAACTACTTATGTCACTATAATTTAATGACGTTTTAAGTCACAAACATGACAAGAAAAGTTAACTTTGCCAATTTGAAGTCCAAATAATTAGTTTAAGCATAAAAACAAAAACTAAAAACAACAACTTAAATTTTCTAAGTCATTAAGATATAAAGTACAATAAATTAAAGTACAATAACGAGATTTGAATCAACGTATTGACCTTTGAAATCAAAATTACAGCAATAACTTCCTCATTTACAGTATGATGTTATCACAATCAATCCCAAGACGTCATGCGTCCGTTACGGTGCACTCTTCAAGAATTAAAGAGAATGTTTCAGGATCACATTTCTACCCGCCATTTTGAAATTCAGAATGGCGGCTGAAGGCCACCTTAGGAAAGTGGCAATTGACGTCTTTGAATTTAGCACACTAAAGTTGACAAAGTTCAGCAATAAAATTTATTTTGCATCACAATCCAGCTGGAACTAAATTTGTAAATAATCAGTATTTTCATAGGCGTATTATAGGCGGGGTTGATTGGGGGCTTCATCACCCCCATTTGGGCAGAAAATTTGCCATTTTCGGGTAAAGACGTATCAAAATTTCGGGCAAAAAGGTACTGCAGCACCCCAGTCGGAAGAAGTCCCTTACGCTTACGAGTACTGTATTATAAAGAATTTGCCCTCCTTTAGGGAAAAATAAAGTAAATTGTGGGGGCGACTGATCCTCGTGACCTCGTCAGAGGTTAACTACTTTATCGTACCTATTTAGGGTCCTCAACGAAATGGGAAAATTTTGCCGGCAGGGACAGCCTTCACAGACGGGGGCATGGGGCCATCCCTCTACCCCAATTGGCGCCTCCGCTAAAATGTTCTGATTCAAGATTTTGAAAACAAAAATAACGGCAATGAACGTCGGCCTTTTAGATGTTAAAGGTTAAATAAAACAATACAATTATGTCTTCAGTTTAGGTACGTACCAGCAATGCACGTTACAGTAATTCTAGCAAACACGTTAGTGCATGCAAGTAATATAGGCCTCTTCATCAGGTAAGGAAAGATATAAATTAAATTGTAACTTTGACGAAACTATTTTCCTTTCATTTCTTCTCAGGTAACAATGATCCGGCGACAGGTGAAAATTTGTGGATCAGTTTGTGCGATTGGATTGTTCCAGCGACTTCATTGGATTCTTCTCAAATTACAGGCTTGCTTACTTGGACATGCCCTTCCTAAGCTAATTGAAGATAATTAATAATGAAAGATGTGTTTTTACTTAAATAAACATCTGATCGATTGCAAGCCTTATATTGTTCTAAAAGTAAAACATTTTGACCACGGGCATCTCATCACAAATTGTACTGGCAGTACAGTAGCCTTCTTTTGCAGGATTTAAGGCTCTCACAGGAAGAAATTCAGGAAATAGGATAGTCTACTGTACAATTCTTTATTCGGGTGACTGCATTCTCCCTTTAAATAAGAGATTCATCAGATTTGTCTTCTACAGGTATAATGTTAATCCTTTACAAAGTTTTCACAACTTGCCCACGGGTGACTCCAAATGACAGTTGACCTCCATAAAAAACAATAGGGGTTATCTACTTAAATTAGTTAGAAAACTAAACGGCTTATTGATTCCTTGCCCCTAAAATATTTTAAATACTTTTCGATTTGACACAGATTGATGATTACCTAACGCTTATTAGAAAGTCCTGTTGGCTACCCCCACTGCAGCCGCAAACCCGAAACTACTCCCAAAAGTATCTACGACTCTGAATTGACCCAAAATTACATGGAATTTATGAGATGCCACTAAAGAGCCCCGAGAGAGTGAAAGCAAGAACGTACTCTGCATCATGGGTCTATCATGGGTGGTCCACTCTTGACTGGCTGAAAAGAACAGATACTACACATTATCTAAACCAAAATACCGAGAGGTTGGTCAGTTAAGTTTGTTGTTCTTTCGGGGACGTAGCTCCATTGGGGAGCAGAACTCAGTCAGGAGGACTTTTAAAAACGTAAGCAAGAACTTACTTTGATGGTTTTAAGAGAGTGTAATAAAGATTTCCTTGAGCGGCTTTGAGAATAGTAAGCAAAGTGAGCTGTTTAAACGGTCTGCTCATGTGCTTCAGATCAGGACAGCACCCAACTTTATCAGTTTTGTAACTGGATTTGGTGGCATATCTTGACATAGGCAGGAAACCCAGAGTACTTGAAGAAACCCAGTGAACGAAGTTTACAAGGTTTGTACCCACTTGACCTCCCAGTGACCTCATACAAACGATTCAATTCCACCAAAACAGTAGTCGGTTCATCTCCTGACTATACATCTCAATGCATCCAATTGTGAAAAGCATCCATAGTTTATAACTTGAGGTGTTGCGTTTACGGGCAATTTCCAAGGTTTTTTCATAGTTTTACCTCCCGAGATCTCAGATAACCTTTGATCTATGCCAAAACAGGGTTCATCTACTTACTATGATAAATCCACGTGCTGAGAATGATAAGTATCCATGCTTTGTAACTTGAGATATTGTGTTTACGAAGTTTTGGCTTTCGACTTCTCGTAGCTTCAAATGACCTCTGACCTCCAAAAAGAAAAGGATTTCCTATTTATAAAGGGTTGGGCTTTTCTTCTCACTAAGATTAGTTTATATACCAAGAATGAAATGAGTAGCTATTACTCCTATCTTAAGATAGGCTATCCTGTTTAAAAGCTAAGTTTAACAAACATACATGCACACTCCCAAACAAGGGAGGATATTTGTTCTCAATATTGGGGACATGACCCCATTTTCAAATAATTAACTGGGTGAAAAATCAAAGTCAATGGGTGATTTCTCAATTATTGGGGGACATGTCCTCCTGTCTCCCGGGATCGCCGCCCATGTTGCCAAACACACCTACGTACATACAGGTTTTTTCCTATCAAGGAGAGGACCTCATTGTTCTTTCCTTTGTGTTTGCTTCCTTAACCCTAACCTTAACAATAGATTGTCTATTGTTCGACACCCGAGGACCCATGAAATCTATTGCTCTGACACCTGAGAACCTCATCTTGGAATAGAAAATGTCCTCACCTTGTATGAAATGTTGGGTCCATACACACGCCCTTGTGACTGCGTAAATTCCTTTTGCCTTCTGTATCAAATCAAAAACAGGTATTTACATGCCAAGTTTGAGATCCCTCAAGTTTGTATCCTTCTTGATGTGTCTTGCTAACAAGCAAAGTGTCACACACACATAAACATACAGACCTACGGGGGGGGGGGCTCTGTATTTCGATAGAGGGGGAAACGGATGGGGTGAGTGATCGCTGTCCTTGGGGAGGGGTCTAAGGGGTTGTCCCCTCCCCTTTGAGAAATGTTGGTAATTTAAGGTCGCTTAGATGCAAAATGGTGCTGTCTTTGGTGTATTTTTGGAACTGATCATATATGGCTGGAAAATGTTCATAATTTAGTGAATTCTAATTTTTGGTCGGGTGAAAGAGGTCCGTGCTGGGGGAGAGGCTGGTAATTTAAGGTCTAGATGCAAAATGGTACTGTCTTTGAGATATTTTTGGAACTGTTCATATCCTAGAAAATGTTCATAATTTAGTAAATTCTAATTTTTGGTTGGGTGAAGAGGACAGAAGCCTCTGTTGTCTAAGAGAAGGGTATGTTGTTATCTAACCTCCTGAAAACCCCCTTTTAGATACTTAACAACCTTCTCTTCGGCTTTCTGCTCGGGGAAAGTTTTTACGCAAACATACGTGCGTGGAGAAACATCCTTGAACTATTACGAAAATTTTCCTTGCTTTAGTTGTGCATTATAAAAGGGTATATAAAGGGCTGCCAACACCGGAATAATAGGGCCTCCCGGAATCTCTGGATTTATTGTATGGATCAGAAATAGTACTAGCCCAACCTCCTTTTTTCTTCTTCTTCTTTCTCTTTCGCTTCCTCCTTTCTTCTCTTTCGTTTTCTCCTTTTCTTCTTTTCCTTCTCTTTAACCTTTTTCTTGCAAATTATAGTGGCGGTCGCCCCCTGCCCCCTAAGGCGCCGCCCCTGCACCTACCTACACACGCAAACATACAAACGGCATCACGGTTGCATTGAATTCTTCTGCCTTCTGCAACTGAATAAATAATATCTGGTTCTTGCAAGCAATGCACAATGTTTCTGCATGGAAGGCGACAGCGATCACGTAGGTTTGGCATATAATATAGTAAGAAACACCATTATTGGTGTAAAACTGTTTAACTGAAACATCACGTGTTTTCCCAAGAGTTAGAAAACGTGCAATTACGCCTTTTTTGCCAGACTCGTCATTTGTGGGCACGTTAATTAATCATATCGAGCCTTCGAGTCCGGGCGGGGAGGGGGAGTGGGGGTGATTGGGGGTTCGAATCCGAGTCTTTGGGGTCCAAGTCTCAGTCCGAGTCCTCCAGTATAAATGCCAGACTCGAGTCCTACCATAGAGCTATTACGGGGCTCCATATTCCTACAACACTAAGTTGAATGCGTTGTTATTATGCCAGTGTCGTACTAAGGGTGAGTTTGATATGAGCGACTGACCAAAATAAATGAATAGTAAACAGATGCGGAATGTAGATTGTTCAAGACACCTCTAGGTCGCTTGATATATTGAATGCCTTGTGAACGGTTTAACAATAGCTTGTCTTTTTTGTTTAGTCTAGAAGCGGCAAACTTCTATGAATCGTAGCTGAATCCAAACATGTTTATTAAGTGGTTGGCACATGCCATAACCTTACATGGTGGGGGTTGGCAAAAGGGCAGTTTCCCCTAAGAATTTTCAAAGAAAATTTTTATCATATCGCTTGTTTAAAATCTTTGGCTATTAAAATTGTCGAGAGAGTGTTTGACGCAACTTGTAAGGCATGAAGTGTCATTTCTGGTAGTAATTTTTGGCATTCTAAACGCTAACTGATGGAAGAGTTCTGCTTAGCCTGATGTTTAGTGCAGCCGTGGGAATGGATCATTATTTAAAGTGTACCCAAAGTCTAAAGTTTCAAAAATATGTTTCAAAGCTTGAAAAAATGAATTAAAATGGTCCAACTCCCATCTTTACAATACATTCCTGAGCTGAGATATAACATGTTAAAGCTTATTCACCCAATTTAAAATGTTAAATTGGGCAATAATTTGTGATGTCATTCTTGTACTACTCACATACCATCTTTGCTTTTCTTTGTTTTTTACAGCCACTGCCCTTTTATGCCAAAATGTGATCACTTTCTTAACTGGGTGACTTGCCTATTCAAACCCTTTCCACATAACATGCTATGCAAGACAACAGTACAATTCTGAAGGTCATATAAACATTCAAATTTCAAAAGGGAACAAAAGCGGGAAATGTAAATTGTTTAAGAAGGACATCACAAATTATTGAGCAATCGACTACTTCACATTAAGTGAATATCTTTCAACCTTATATATCTCAACAATGAAATAAGCTATGAAGACGTGAGTTGAATGAATGACATTGATTTTCCAACTTCTAAAATATAAATTCGTGTAATTCTACAGTAGACTTTAGGTCCACTTTAACCTTTCCTTCAGTTTGATTCCTATTAATTCTTAACGTATTTTAAAAGCAAATAATACCTTGTAAAGCAGAAAAGAATGAAAATGTATAAAGTTATAAAAGATCTTACTCCATTTTACTTTAGAATTATTAAGCCCTATAGCTAGTATTTATATACATATATATATAAATCGGTAAATATATATATATCCATGTCTTACGATCGTCTCATCGTTAATGACTTTCTACGTAACAGTAGGACACACTGAATATCATAGAAATATATTTAAGTATTTGGCGGCCAAGTAATGGAATCAAATTAAAGATAACAGATAAAATGTAAAAACACTTTCAAGTTTTAAACGCATGATTTCTTATATATATATTGTTGTAAATAATAAGTCTTTGTTATCTTAAATCTACTCATTTTACTCCCATATTTTGTAGATCTATTTCTGTGCACTTCTTTCATTTGACTTAGGTTCTGTACATAAATAAACGTTTTTCAATTTCTCACTTCTTTTATTGTGAATAATGTTGAGGGCGTCGTGTAAAATTAGCATTTTTATTGCTGAATGACTTTAACCATTGAAAACTGAAATAGCTTCTTCTCGTAGTCTGGATGTAGACCTTATGCAATGACTTCATCACCTACTTGAACACTTCACTCCATACTGCACAACTGAGAGTATAAAAGTGTGTACAAGAATGTCCTCTGAGCATGCGCACTTCGTATTTTATGGCACTGTGACGTCATGTGGATAAGATCTTGTAATAGACTTGAAGTGAGTGAGAGGACAAACGTAACTTCAAAATGAACGTTCTCCTTCCAAGGACTGCTCCCATGACTAGACCAAACGTCCCCATGTTTTGTGGAATTTATCTCAACAAGATAGCAATATTAAAAGAATAGTCCAGACCCAAATTTAAGTTTGATATGTTAAAGAGGAACATATTCTAAGCATTCAGTGAAATTTTCAATCATTTTCCATGTTCGGTTCTGGAGATATTAGCAATTAAAGTTGACACATTTTCTACCAAAAGTAAACTTCAAGCAAGCAGCTGTGATGTCATGGCTTCACATTGAAGGGCAATGTTTTGTTTTTCTTTAAAATTTACTACC
>WURT03187240.1:0-10109 GCA_009936505.3 Holothuria glaberrima | reverse complement strand
TATAACACCATCTTATCAGGTTAATCGTTAATCCTTGGCTGCGTTAAGCAGATAATCCTTAAAGCACTTAGAAAATCCACGAGTTGATAAACATACTTTTAATGTATTTGGGAGACCGTTTCAAAGAGTAGCACCAGTAATTAGGATGGACTTATAATAGTTTAAAGTGTTTGCTTTAGGAATGTGAATGAAAGCATTGCTTCTGGTGGGACAGGGATGGACATTAGATTTGAAAGAAAAGTAGGTGCGAAAAATGTCTGGGAGCAACTGATTGGAGTACTTGTACATGAAGGTACCAAGCTGATACTTAAAAATATCATGGATTTTTTTAAGTTACTTTCAAGGATATTGGAAATTTGGTCAGTGTCGGTATATGCAGAATCAATGATGTCATGATTGCAGGTGTTGTATTCATTATCATCAGGAATATTTGAAATGCTACTTTCAGAAAAAGATCATTAAGCCTAGAGGCATTTAAATTTAGACAGCTATTTGATATGTTCATCAATTAACGTATGTAGGGAATAATTACGTAATATACTTACTAGAAACAATGGACTGAAAGGCGAGCCATGAAGGAAGAGGTAAGATGTGCAAGTTCCAAGAGGATAAGATATATAGTTTAGAAGTTGAAAAGACTGAACGTTACTGTCAACAAGAATAATTTACAAACTGTTTAAATCACTAAAGCCATGGATACGCCGTTTTCCTTCACTACCGTCGGAAGCTTTCACAATGCAGGTGATGCGACCATCTACCGTCCAAACAGAAGAGATTTTGGGGTGTGTCGAAACTTTTTTAATAGTTCTCTTTTTCTCGGTGTAAGGTCTTCCTGAATACCCATGACAGTTGACTAAACGGGACCGTGCTGCGTAATTTGTGAACTTAACAATAACGGGCCTGTGTCCTTTAGCATTAGGGTTCCCAATTCGGTGGCTGCGGTCAATGTCTTGTAATGAGAGGGGTGTGTAGTTTTTCTTCCGCCAGTCTGAGGATGATTTTGTCCGTGTCTTCATTTTCATTTTCCGGGGTTTCATTTTCATTTTTCAGGGGTACCTGTGACCTTCAGGCAGATCGTGAATTTTTCCATGTGCTCTTCTAGGGAAGCATTTATTTTTTTTCGAACGTCGAACGAACAGCCTCACTAACAGCCGTTGATATAAGGAGCCGTTTTTCACTGCTTTCTAAAAGAAACTTGATGATGCTGCTGACCGATTCATCCTGATCAGAAATTGAACTCTCACTGTTCTTGGACCTCTTAACAGTCGGCATAGCGAAGCAGCTTGGAGAAACGGATTTTTGCATCGATCAAAAGATGACACACAAGAGAACCATAGAAGAACTATAGCAGACAGGCCAAATCCTTTGTTAACAAAACAGATTATCATCTGATCTTTGACCTGGTGAGTACTAAAGGGTGGCTTGACCGGGTCCTCCGTCAGGTTACAAGAAAAGCAGTTTCACTGAGAAGCTAGGCTTTATGCTGAAGCAACGGCGGAAGATATAGACTGCTTGTTCCTCTGATCAGATGTAAGGTGAGAAACTTTCAGTCTTTTTAAAAAGGAATTTAAGCAGCTCTAAACCCTCAGAGGACTGAAGAACGTATCATCTACCCCATATTAAGGTAGAACACACATTAGAATGGTAAAATGTCCATGCCTTGTATGGGGGGCGGAAGCATAGTTCCGCCCTTCACATTTTTGGATCGGGGGCTCAAGCCCCCCCCCCCCCCCAGCCCCTCGCGCTTCCTGTGCCTATGGGCTCACACGTAATGGTGTAATGAGTTAGGGTAATAGACATCCTGGGACCCCTGATACAAAACCAAACGAATTAGCAATGCAGTACACCCAAATGTGCAAATATTCGTAGCCCTCCGCTTTTTCGAAACCGGGGACTTATAGTCCCGTTCAAGGACTACTGTAGTACATACACTGCAATTTTTTGTAATACTTCCTGGCCGTCTTCACCAATATACACAAAAACACAAATGAAATGAAATTATTCGAACAAGCTTCAAACGTTTTTGTTATATACAAATTTTCTCCTGACTATTTGGCCTGTTCATACCATTTCACCATTATTTCAGGTCTGTGTACTTGCCATTTTTTCTGTCGTCTGCTTGACGATGTTGACATTTGTCTGCCGCTCAAGGCCAAAGGTTGTAGGATTTTTAGCGATCATCCTCGTTCTTCGAGGAATTTTTAATTTTTTACATCGCTAATTGCGATGGGTTTAGTGAAACCAAAAATCCATCGCAATCGCAAGTAGCGATGATTTCTTAGTATCGACTGACTTAGCGATGATCGCTAAAATTGATGTTAGTGAAATCGGTCCCTGTCTTCAGATTGCAAAATTCTGACAACATGATTAGTTAGTCAAGAAATGTTCTGATGACTGCTGTAGATTTACTTGTGTGAGGTGAGGTTTCAGACCAGAAAACTCCCCACTCCAGGGCAACAACACCAAGCCCTCAGAACAAAAAGCATTAGGCTCCAGACAAATGTTTAGTTACCCACCCCACCATGGCTGAACCCCTGTCCCTCTTGACTGTGAATGTCAACGGTATGAGGGACAGTCGGAAACGGGCCAGAATATTTCAGATTTGTAAGTCACTGGGTATGGACTTCGTGTTACTCCAGGAGACTCACATTGTAAATGAGGACGATGTCCACACCTGGTCCTTTGTGTGGGGTTGGGGGGGGGGCTTGCACGCTTCCTTTGGTTCGGTTTCTTCTTGTGGAACAGCTATTTCAGTTTCGCCGATGTGGACTTCCCTGGTGGGAAATGTTGATTCTGATCTTGAGGGCCGGTTGGTATGCGTTTCTGTAAAGCATTCTTGCGGGAGATTCCTCATATGTAATGTGTACGCTCCCAATCGGCCTTCAGACAGGAGGGACTTTTTCACCGCCCTGTCATACTTCATCACTGGCAGTGCCCTTGTATCCTGGCTGAAGACTTTAACTGCGTCCCCCACACGCGGATCGAAAGAATGTCCACATGTACGTCTGCGGGCTGGGGCGTCGGCATGGCGGAAATGGACATGTTCATGAATAATCACTACATTGTTGACGTGTGGAGAGTACAACACCAGGGTTTGTCCGTGTTCACTTGGCACCGATCAGATGGCACGGACTCCTCAACGTTGGACCGGGTGTACTCTCCACCCGCTCTGTCACCAAACGACAGTGATGTTGTGGCGTGTCCAATTTCTGATAACGATGCAGTTACTGTCTCATTTCAACCCCTCAGTCATGGCCACCAGGAAGGGGGTTCTGGAAAATGAACACTGATATTCTAACGGAGACTGAATATAACGGACAGTTTAAAGCCAGGTACGGGTGGCGAACATTTAGACCACCTTTTCTAACGGGTTTACAATGGTGGGATGACTTAAAGTCCCGCATCAAACAGTTCACAGTTGAATACTGTGTGGCAAAAGCTTGTCGAAGAAGGGAGAAGTTCCTCTCCCTCTGCTCTAGGGAGAGAAATGGGGACTCCTACGCTCTTCACGCATTCCAACAGTATCTTGATAAGAAACTACACGCGGCCCGTACTGGCGCTCGCGTGCATTGAGTGGAGGCGGAGGAAAAACCTACTATCAAATTCTACCAGGATCGACCGTCGCATAAAGTCCGTGCGAGACGTCCACAGTACAGTGCACATGGACTCTTTCGACATCGTAGAATTATTTAGAAGCTTCTATGAACAGGTTTGCACCCAGGTAGATGTCGATGAGGGACTTCAGAAGTCCTTGTTAGATAATATAAGTATTCCACTAAAGAGCAGAACGATGAACTTGGTGCCCCCTCGACTGTTAGCAAGCTCTGGAGGGCACTAGGGAAGATGAAAAGAGGGAAAGTGCCAGGGTCTGACGGTATTCCAGTGGAATTTTATAAAGGCTTCTGGGGTACCGTTGGGCACGATCTCCGTGACGTATTCGTTTCTGCCTTCCTTGCTGGCTCATTGAGCCCCTCGCAGCGCACTGACGTGATAACATTGTTACCAAAGTCTGGAGACCCACCCGAGCCCCAAAAAAGCGATCAATCACCCCGTTGAATGTGGACTACAAGATCTTGGCGAAAGCCCTTTGTGACAGGCTAGGCACCTACAAGCCGAATTCAGCAGAACCTCTGGTTGATGCGGGACCGTGAAGGACCGTGATCTACCATGTGCACTTGTCTCCCTTGATCAGGAGAAAGCCTTCGACATGGTTGATCAAGGATTCCTCTTGAAAGTGTTAACGAAGTTTAAGTTAAGTCCAAATGTTGTGCGTATTGTTGTTGTATAATAGTGTATATAGTTGGGTTGTTGTTAATGGTCTACCGTCAAGGTTCAACGTGGGGTACGGTAGGGGTGCCGTCTGTCACCCCTACTTTATGTGTTATTCAGTGAATCTCTGGCTAGAGTCTTACAAGAAAAGTCTTTGTTCCGACCTTTTCGTATAACCGGTGGAGCCGAAGTCAAGTGCTTCCAGTATACCGATGGTGTAACATCTGCAGTCTCCGGCCTAGCTTCCTTCAGGGCCCTTCATGACACGTTGACCAATGAATCCGACTAAAACCAAAGGACTCCGTCTAGGTAAGTGGCGGTCGAAGCCCCTCCCCTTAGCAACATCGTGGGTTGACGAAGCCATAAAATTCAATGGCCTGTGGTTTGGTTATAGTTCACCAGAGTCACTTACCTTAAATGAGAAAGCGGACCTGGTAGAGGCTAGGTTGACGGCCTTTGGCGATAGATACTTAACTCTGTTGGGAAAAGTAACAGTTATAAACCCCTTTGTTTACCCTCCCTTGTGGTACCCGGGCACTTTTCTGGACGCTCCAGAAAGTGTCCTGATACAACTTGAGAGGGCCATATTTGGGTTTCTGTGGTCAGGGAAAATGGAGCTCATCAGAAGAAACATGGTGTACCAGGAACATAAGTGCGGGGGTCTAGGCCTCGTACACCTTCCCCCAAAGGTCCGTTTTCTCCTGACCAGGTGTGTTTTTAGTGCCGTCGAGAGTCAGTCGCCGTCCTTTTTTCGTTATTGGTGGGGGTATCATTTCGTTGGTACTTCCCTTCCCTTTTTAGCAACAGTGCGTCCCATAGCTGGAGGCCAACAAAGGCATACTGGCATATGAGGGAAACTCTTCGTACTATGTCAACGGTGGGGAAAGTCGCGCAGTATAGTAGGGGGACCTTTACCGCTGCGGTTTCGATGACATGGTGGCCCGGTACAATCCAAAACTATGCATGAGGGCCCGGGGTGTGGCGTGAAGTTCAAAGTTGGTTATTGCCGGCGAGACCTGCTGTAGCGAATCGCACATGACGCCTTCGTTACATATCTCAAGCGGCTTCGGTGGCGTCTTCGAGATGGGATATGCCCCTGTAATGGATGCACAAAGTAGGAGAGTGTGCCCCATGTGTTCTGGCAGTGTGACTGTGTGGCCCTCCTCTGGGAATGGTTTCGAACCCTGGCTGACCGTCTCACGTTTTTTTAACACCTGTGCGGTCAACCAGGGCTATGCTTTGTATGGCCTTTCGCCCCGGCTTGCCTGCAACTGGCAAATGTCTGCAGTATACTTACGTTTGTTTCGGCCTCCATAAAGCTGGCCTTATGGAAGGACCGGTGTAATATTGTATTTAGGGGGTGGGGAGGCTTGCGGATGACGTTCTTGCGTCTGTGAGGGCTGAGGTTACACTGGGGGTTAACTGGTTAAGGTCGACTTCGCACGTATGCCAAGGGCAGCATTCGCCAGGCGGTGGGGTAGAATTGTCTCGGTACAGGCAGGTTGGGTGAGGGTTGAATTTTTATTATTACAGCTTAGCAGCTTTTTAGTTTAAGGTATATAGCTTAGGTTTGGGGTTGTTTTGAGAGGGCTTTTCTTGTAAGTTTTGTTTAAAGCCACTACATGAAAGACTTTTCTGTTCGCTGCTTCAATGTAAATAGTTTCGCCTTTGTGTTCAGATGTAAATAGCTGTAAGATTTATTTGTTTTAATTTATACCTTGCATGGTGGGAAGCCTCTTCAAGCGCGGAGTGTAGGTCATAGCATAGTCGGTCCTTCTTAAATCTGCCACTGGATATTTGCTAACCGCTTTTGCTCTTATTACAGCATAGCATCTAACTCAAAAGGTTTTGAGTCTACTAGAAAAGTACGGAGCTTTTAAGGTGTCACGCAGATGTTGAGATATTATGTTACTTTCTCGACACTTTTTCAGTAAAATATTTAGATGTTGACATCCGAGGTCTTTTTATCTCAATATTTTAGTGTAAAATATTGAAATATTACATTACAGGATCGCAATATCCTAATATCTTCACTGAACGATATTCAGATATTGACATCCAACATCTCATTTTCTAAACATTTTATTCAAGTTATTGGAATATTTCATTACATGATCTCAATAACGTATCATCTTCGCTAGAAGATATTGAGATATTGATATCTAACATCTCGTTATTTCAGCAAGTTATTGTTAAATATTGAAATATTGCATTTTGGGATCTCAATATTTTAATATCTTCACTAAACGATGTTGACATATTAACATCCAACATCTCGTTATTTCAATATTTTGTTGTAAAATACTGAAATATTACATTGCAGGAACTCAATATCTTAATATCTTCACCCAACGATATTGAGATATATTAACATCCAACATCTCGTTATTTCAATATTTTATTGTGAAATATTGAAATATTACATTACAGAATATGGATACCCTTATATCTTCACTCAACGATATTAAGATATATCAACATCCAACATCTCGTTTTTTTCAATATTTTCATGTATACTATTGAAATATTGCATTACAGGATCTCAGTAACATAACGTTCTCACTGAAAGATATTGAGATAAATATCTAACATTTTCGTATGTCAATATTTTGGTGTAAAATATTGAAATATTAAGTTACACTATCTCAACATCGTAACATCTTCACTGAAAGATATAGAGATATTGACATCGAAAATCTTGTTATCTCAATATTTTAGTGTAAAATATTGGAATAATTAATAACAGGATCTCAATATCTTTATACCCTTATTGAAAAATTGTGAGATATTGATCTCCAACTTCTTGTTTTCTTTAAGGTAAAAAACATTAAATTACAGGATTGAGACATTGACTCCCGACATCTTGTTATCTCAATATTTTAGAGTAGAATATTAAAATATTTAATTTCACGATTTCAGTATCTTAACATCTTTAATGAAGATACTGAGATGTTGACATCCGAGATCTTGTCATCTCAATATTTTAGGGTAAAATGTTGCTATATCTCATGTAGGCCTACACCACAGGATCAATCACATGGATGACACTAGCACAAGTAGCCCAAAAAGTAGGAAAGTAGATATCAAAGCTAAAGAATGTTGGATTCTGCTACTTAAGGACACAAACGCTCGTGAACTTCTGTCTTAGTAACCACTCACAACCAAAACCCCTTCATCACAAAAATTACCTTCTATTGTGATTAAGGCTATTATTAAAATGGTCAAAATGTGTTTCTTCTGATCTGTTTTGTGCACATCCGATAGATAGCCAAATGCTTTATTCTAATGGTTTTATTTTTTAAATATCTCGGGGCTTCCGGGGAGTTTCCCCTTAGAACCCCACCAAAGGTGTTTCCCCTAGACCCAACCAGGGGACCTAGGGAGGGCCTCTGGACCCCACGCTGTCAAGGGCGGCAGCGTTTGGTATTCCGAAGAGGCTTACCCCCACTTTTAGAAACCAAATCCCGCCCCTGAAAAAAGCTCGGCGTAATGCAAGCATTGTGTCGTTGCTTTTACCCCAGTTATTGGCATACGAACTAAAGTTTTCAAAGTATAGGGGGTATACAACGAAAGCGTTAGGCACCATAATTTAATCCTTTTGAGAAAATTTCTCCGAATCTTTCAAATACGGGTCAAATAACATTTAATTTCCTAAACTGAATGCACACTGTACGAATGGAGACAGACGATTCACCTCGGTTTTTGCCGTACGACGGAAGCGACTTTGCAAATTTCGTCCCTTTTTGCGATTCTTTGTGTCGGCGTTCTCCCTTACTTGCAGTATTTATGAAACGGGATCACTTCCAATTTACGGCGTGCTGCAGAATTTTGGCCCGAAATTAAAATGAAAGTTCACCCGAAAATGGGTGTATTTTGCCAGAAAACAGGCAAATTTTCTGTCTGAATAGAAGGCTACAGCCCAGCCTTCCTCCGGCCGTTATCCGCCTAAGCGTAGCGTGTTTCCTGGTATTCTTTATTCACTGGCATACTTGCCTTCGCAGTGGATACATTTTGTTAGACGAAAGTGTGATAGTGCAGGGCGTGTGTAAGCAATTTGTGTCATGGAACCCGAGTCCTAACACAAAAGTTCAGTCCATTCGAATCGCAATTGTCCATGCCACCGTTTACGATTCACGACCCATGTCTGTTGAACATTATAAGGGCGAGAGGCTAAATGTGTTTCCCTACAACTAGAGATAACCTCTAACGCCATGTAATCATGGAGCTACTACCTACACCAAGAACTTGTTTCATGATTTAATAGATACAGGGCAACAAGAGCGGATAACAAAGTAATAAGTTAAAATCATACCATGTGATTACACATAGTACTCGTTACACAAAGCTTAACAAATAAGACACATGCCTTTTAACTCTCAATCTTTCTGTTATCCCCTTTCTCTGTCTTTGCTCATAATGGTGGAGCAAAAAGTGGAAACCGTCTAAAATTTCATTTGAGCTTCCGTTTCTCGAGGGTGGGTTAGGGTCAGGGTGTATTTTATTTAGGAATGCCATCCTTGGAATATTTCACTTATCCATGTGAAAAAATATCTAGGCACAATTTTTTGTAGCGCGATTCGTGCGTAATGTTGCTAACGTCATAATATCTGCAAAGGACAATACAAGCCAGAAAGCCTAAATGCTTAGTGATTCCTTGCCGAAAGGGGGATGTTTTGTTACACAGAGGTTCATTCCTCAGATTTATACTTCTTTACTACATCTTTTTTACGATGCGTTCACAATTTGTCCCCTGCGGACCTCACATGGCCTTTGTACACCACCAAAACTTAAATAGCCAAAAAATTGAGTAAAGGCATATCTTAGACGGTATTTGTCCGTGCTTCCTCCCTTGTAATGTCATGTTTAGAAAGTTCAGTTTTTGACCTCTGGTAGTCTCAAATGACTTGAGACCTTCACCCTAAGCAAAAGGGTTCCTCCTCTCAACATGAAAAATCTAGATACTAACTATGAATAGCTTTTGTCATTTCCCATCTTCATATATCATGCCAATAAGGTTTAGGTTTTTGACCTCCGGTGACCTCAAATGACCTTTGACCACCACCAAAGAATATAAGGTTCTTTCTTTAATTATGACATATCTATTTACCAAATATGGAAAACGTATGTCGTTGCTACCTGGAGATATCGTGTTTACAAGCCAATTTCAAGATTTTTGCAGTTTAACCTCTGGCTTTTCTTAACATGACAAATCTATATACTGAATATGAAAAGTTTCCTTCATTTCTATCTTGAGATATCATGATCACAAGGTTTTCAGTTTTTGACCTCTGGTGACCTCAAATGACCTCTAACCTCCACCAAAACAATAGGGTTCTTCCTCTTAATATGAAAAATCTATATACCAAAGATAAAAAGTTCTTCATTCTAATCTTGAGATATCGTGATTGCAACAAGTGTCACATAAATACACACACACGACATCATCATCACATAGATTCCTTTCCTGTCTTTGGCAAGGAGTCGATTAAAAAAAATCTAGTCAGGGTAATCCTGCCGCGAGATAACTTGTTTGCATGTGGTCTGTCCACTAGTACCCCAACGAGCATTTTGCACTGACTTTCACTTCCAGTGAAGGTGGAGCTTCGGGTGACAACATACATATTCTTGTTTACATGTGGTCTTTTCACTAGTACCTCAACGAGCATTTTGCACTGACTTTCACTTCCAGTGAAGTTGGAGCTTCGGGTGACAACATACATATTCATTAGGACCTCTACCGCTTTTGGTCAACTGAAGGATTCAGATAATAACACGGAAATCGCACAAGGTATTTGCTGCAGTGAATAGTGACATCAAGATTGAGCCTTAACAAATTAATC
>WURT03187229.1:0-10109 GCA_009936505.3 Holothuria glaberrima | reverse complement strand
CATATATATATATATATATATATATATATATATATATATATATATATATGTATATATAATACAATCAGGAAAGGAATAGATATAAAGCTGTCAAATAGAGTCACTGAAAGAAAAACAAACATGGACAATATGAAACATAGGTAATAAAGCTAAGCCATTCAAGAAAATGGACACAAAAGTGATTAAGATCAGTCTTTTGCCCATAGAAACACGAAAAAATCCTTTCCTTTCTTCTGTCTGTATAATAGTAAAACCCCTCTTCAAAAGCAGCCATTTTGTTGTTCATCAAGTGTATCGATAATATTAACTGGCGAAAGATAGTCTCGTATAAAAATGAAAGAAAAGCTTCTTTCTCACCTCTTTCAAAAATTGAAAGAGTAAAAATCCATTTCCAAAGTGTAAATATTTACATTAAATGCCATGTACATTCATTCTATGTCAAGATTTGAGCCTTTATTTCTCCTCAAAAAATTCTTAAATCAATGAATAATTGAAATCTATTGAAGGCATCAACAAAGAAACAGGGTTATAGACCAGTATAAATTATATATTCTGTATAAATTACACAGGTCTATTGTTTTATACATTTATTGTTTTTTCAAACTGTGATATATCACCGGATTATTGTTTACCAAGGATGCCGTTTACCTGCCAACAAGAAATATTAGCAAAGATTTTTTAAATCTTTTATTTTATGTGAAGTCTAAAAGTAGTCTGTATTGTCTTTTGAACTGTTGATCTTTTACTGAGTGAAACCTTGACTGTATTTGGTTAAAGAATATAATTTAATGCAAATTCAATGTTGTTCACACCTGACCTGCTTGTAGAACTGACGTAATTCTGGTAAAAGAGCTATGCTGGGACACATCGTATTACCTGCAACCATTAGCAAAAGGACACTTTATTAGGGAAACTATTACATCCTTTGTATTCTGATGTTTATTTCACTGTTTACAACATTGTTCGTGAATGTAAACTTTTTGTGGTGAAAAGTACCAATTCATAACTTAGCTACCGACTGTAAATGAAGGTTACGTAATTTGCCTGATTACCCTAGTATACGGAAACTCTAGATAATGCAGGGAGGAGTAATAGCCTTACAATACCTCCTTGGTTAATGTGTGTTTTGTAATATTAGAATTTTTAATGAATATTTGACAAGACCGTCGAAATTTTTTGATGTTGTTCTTTGTAAAAACAACTTCTTGCCGTTAACTTCAACTACTGGGTAATCTAAGTCTTCTTGCGAATCTTGTACGTTAGTAATGATGTCACCAACTCTCTTGAAGTTTAGAGATCTACAAATAAAATATACATCACCACATTTCACCTAATAGATACGATTGTTGTTTTCTTCGGAAAAATTAATAACGAACAAATGAGTGTGAAAAACTTGTTTCAACTGTTTTTCCTTAAGTAGCTGGATTACTACGCAAACTGGATTTCAATTTCAATTTGTATTTACTTGTTAGGATACTTTGGGAAGAATTCGTTTTAATTCTTCGGATCATCCATTTTTAACAACTGACTTTCAAAAATCGGCTGATGGTAAGCTAATTTCATTCTATTCAGGGAGTTGCAACTCCCTGTGTAAACTATGTAAACCTATTAGGGTAGTCGCAAGATTTGTCATGGGGGGACGGGTCGACCAGTGACCGAAGTGATAGTAGAAACCTATTTATTTCACAGGTTTGATAATTTTTAAACGATAAACTTGCATAAACCTTTTTGGAGCAAGGCTATTTCCATTTAGCAATCGTGCATTAGGCGTCGTGACAGCTGTCATTTAGGAATATAGGCTAAAAAGTGACCATATATCCCTAAAGGCCAAGATAAGGAATCTTATGAGTCCGTCCCAAAGGAAACTTTTTTGGATATAAACTCTGTTACAGGCGGTTTCAACAGTTCCTGGCATCTTAAACCAG
The DNA here is from genome assembly GCA_009936505.3 of Holothuria glaberrima. NCBI lineage: Eukaryota > Metazoa > Echinodermata > Holothuroidea > Aspidochirotida > Holothuriidae > Holothuria > Holothuria glaberrima. The sequence continues at coordinate 8,184 of WURT03187229.1, read as the reverse complement.
ATAGATTAATACTATCTCTAGTCAAGTTAAGGATCGTAACCGTGAAGAAAATGTTGACGAAGGATGTGAGAGGTGCTGTGGAGGGGAGCTAGGCTGGGAAGGCACCATTGATCGGCACCTTATAAAACTTAATTACACGTAAAATGGAGGTATCATTCTTTCTGGAAATTATCTTGAAAAGGGTCTCATTTTCATAATTCATTGCAAGCACTTTATCACATTTTGATTTACTGATGACAAAATCAACTTCAAGTTGTTACAGTTTCCTTACAGAAAATTCACTGTTACTTTTAATTCTACTCCTATGAAGCGCACACAGGAATGTTAGTGAAACACAAACGTGTGTCCATTTGTTTAGGATACACATGAGTGATGAAGTAAGGGACCAATACAGCTTTGAGTAAAAAGCAAGAAGGGTCTCGGTGGATTTAACAGGTGACTCCATGAATTGGCGCGATTTGTTTTCTTTCTTACCGAATTAAAATTTAAACATTCTTTATTGTGATTTATCAATCTTTTGAAATTTAAACTTCGATAACAAAATTTTTATTCAACTACGCTACGACATTTCAATACGATACAGAAATATCACATGTACATGCACACGTAAAAGTACAAGTATACGTTCACGTACATGGCCAGTAGCCAGACAAGGTACTGAAGGTGGGCGAGATAGCTTCTAGGGGGAGGGGGAGGGAAGGTGAGATATACTAAAATGCATAAAGGACGTAATGTTAGCCTAATATTTTATTTTTTAGGGGGCGAAAATATTTCCAGGGGGATTGCCTCCTCCCCCCCCCCCTTGGCTACTGGCTTGCGTACAGGTACACATACACTATATATTAGAAATGTAAGTAAACAAGTGTAGGTCACCAACTATCTCTTAATATTTTACTTACATCCTGCTGAAAGTAACCATTATGCGGATCATTCTACATGAAGCTGTTGACGTGAAATGATAATCTTCTTGTCAAGCTTCTTTCTGCCTGCCATGAAAATAGAAACAGATTAACAAACAAGTCAGTAAAAGTTAAGGCAAGGGGTTAGAGGGTTAAAATCCAAACCCCCTGGATCCGCGACGGTATCAGTAAAAGGTGTGACTGTACCGATAGTGATAGTTGAAATCGGATGATAGTTAACGATTATTGAAAGGGAGTTTGTCTTTGCTCTGAAAGGGGAGTTCTTTTGAGAGTGTCTAAACCTTCAAGAGATCAAGAGCGGCGATTTGTTCTCAATATTGGGGGAGGAGGGGACATAACCTCATTTTCCAAAAAAATTACTGTATGAAAAATCAAAGTCAATGGGCGATTTCTCAAATATTGGGGGACATGTCCCCTGTCCCCGGAATCACCGTCCATGCGAGATATTCGAACGCTAAAAACAAAAAGACTGAATTCCCAACAAAAGTATATTTTAATGCAAAACTTATCTGAAGCAAAGCACGTACTTATTACGCAGTCTTTGTTTACATAATCAGATAGTGGTTTGTTTTAGATCAGGGCCCTGTTTCATAAAGAATCACGTTAGGTTTTTAATTTGATTTCAGTCGAACTATTGCATGACAGATTTAAATTGAAATAGTTCGTAACTCTGGTTATGAAATAGGGCCTTTGTTATTATTTTTCTTATAAAATCAAGTAATACTTGTTATACTTTTCTTCATTTTGTTTTCTTTCCCTCTTTTATTATGTTCTTTGTTACTACTTGTCCCTCAGTCTGACTACGCCAATGTTGTAAGCAAATTAATTCATAACTGCCAAGGTCGATGTTAATTTTACATAACAACGAAAAGCTGTAGCCTATTTTGCTCTTGACATGTTATGCATTGCGGGCCCAATAATAAAAGAATTCTCAGACTGAATCGCATGCACTTAACGTGGGTTCTTTGCCGGCGTTAAACACACAAAAAGAAAGACTTTATACAGAAGGTATTCTAAGTTGTCATAGGAGTTTATTAAGAACAGATTCAGAATTAAGTGTATGAAATTTGCAAGGTCTAGAAGAAGAGCAATACGTTACAAGAAATAAAGCCGGCTGCTCACTTAGCGACCAACGGCTTGCGAGCTCTTGCGATTCCTGGCGAGCTCCTGCGACCTCGAGAAGGTCGCCAATTTTCTCCCTATATTTTACTTAGCGATCTTCTCGAGGTCGCAGGAGCTCGCAAGGAATCGCAAGAGCTCGCAAGCCTTTGGTCGCTAAGTGGGCAGCCCGTATAAGAACGCAGTTTATACTACTAAGGAGATGAATGGGGGCCCATGACCTGTTTGTGACTCAACTGCTTGAGCGGAACTACTGGACAAAGGAGGACTGCAGGATCATTAAGGAGGGCTATAACTTGCTTACTTGGTAACATAAGAGAGGACCGTTAGCTCTGTGCTTCAGCACGAGTGTTTCCTAGAATTAAAACAAATATAGAAGAGGCAAGCCCTAGCCAAGGGAAAGGGGGTGAATCCCCCTCCCTCTGAAAAATTTCCCCAATAGAAGATCAAAAATTAGCATTGATTTAATGCGTTTAGTATATCTCGCCACACCTGAAAGCCATCTCACCCCCATAAGTACCTTACCCTGACTTGGGTTCAGAAAGAGAAATATCCACCTTACAAGACAAAGATCAGAGACTTTCTGTGTGAAACGTAAAGGAATATTATGAAAGACATAACAATGCATTACGTAATGGTTGATGATTTAAGAATATTTGTATCAATGACTAACGTATGACTATAATGTTCAAGTTTAGTAACGTTACTAGCAGATACACATCTCGTGACTAAGATAAGTTCATGAGAGTTGTAGTAGATGATAGTATTTTGTAATGTCCCTCCAGTGTAAAGCTTTTAGTAATAAATTTAACAAACCCGTTAAGTTTTTGGTATTTAAAATAGTATGGATCAAGGTATAGGGGCAGATTTAGCTGTGTGTAACGAATGTGCAAGTCCATGAATAAATAGTATTTAAGTATTTATTAGTTTAATTGAAATGTACTGAGTCTTTGAGTTTATTATGTTGTAACTAATTCACGGAGTGCATTACATGTAATGTGTGTCCTGAATATTGTTTGAATGCAGAATAAAACATCATTCTTAGATTACAAATATTTTTGAAAGCAATATGTATTAGTCAAAGATTTTCGGATTATCTTTGTGTATAATGTTTGTATAATTTCGTCGGTACCTTTTAGAGCGCCACCCTTAAGCAGGGCCGTAGCCTGTGGAGGACAACGAGGTACCTCCCTGAGATTTTCAAATAGTAAATAAAATTTAGCCTCTTTGAGAAAAAATGCTGAAATGCTTAAAATTTCACTGTCCTAATTATGATTTTAAGGCTCCGAAAACCTTTACCCTATATATATTATCTCTCAATTACTGATCAGATAGTTTACAATTTGGTCAGTGATATCAATAATTCTGAAGGAAACAATTTTAAATTTCATAATAAACCCCTCAGGTGATAACAATTCTACCAGTGTCCTTAAAATTAAAGACGAAAAAACAAATGCTAACATTAGAAATATTTGGTACGTCCACCTTTCGATGTCACATACTTGGATATTTAGCTCATGTTTATTCATGATAGAAATGTGATGTAAAAATTACCCTGTAAAATGGTCAATATTTCATGTTTAGGAATTTCGGCTATTTTCTGGATTTTTTAATGCTTTTTACATCAAATATCCAACTATGTAATATCCAGGTCACCAGACCTTTAACAGAGAAGAGCCATAATGTCTTTGAAGTAAGCAGGCCGTACTTGAAACAGTCCTACGAAATGAATTACCGTAACTGCAACGAATCAGTATAGCTGCATGGGGGACGGGGGAGAATCGGAACGCCTCAAAGAGCATATTTTTGTGTGTGGCATTTTAAGGTCTAAAAATAAAAAACAAAAGATAGCGTTTTCTATAAAAGGGGGCGAAAAACTCCAGAAACGATCCAGCGCCATACATATTTGCTAAGCCACTGTATTGAGCGTAGAGGTAAACGTCCCTTTATTCACCCGTATAAATAGCCTGCTTGTCATAATATGGCAGTGAATGGTGGGCATTTAGAGAGTTCAACTGATCTTTTTACATTTTTTTTTTAATTTTTGGTTAAATATTTCACTTAGTCTTGCGTAAAATGTTATCATTTCAGGTGTTCAATGATGAAACCACAAGGAATGATAAATCACGTGATCGTGCTACTAACTCTGCCGGCATTTTGCCAACTCACTGAAGCAAAAGTTATGTGGAGTGTATCTAGCTATTATCAGATCTTAATATTTGAAATGTAAATATTAATACTGTAAAGAAAAGAAACTCAAGCGAAAATGTCTTCTTCAAAGTTAATTTGAGACACCAATAAACTGAGTTATTCTTTTCTAAAGTTTTAATTTTCCATCGTGAATTTACAACCTTTATTGCATTTTCTTTGAGTAATCCGTTACCATTTTCTGTCTTTTCCCAGGTTTATGTGAGTTTGCAGAAATGTTCCCATCTAAAGAAATTGAGATCTGCTATCCACGTACGAAAACTTCTGAAGATAATAAAAGTACGTTGTATTACTTTTACACCCGTTCGTTAGTTGCTTGTGTTAGTTGCGTAATTGTCCCGATAAGCTTAAGACTAGCCTACTGTTTAGGACAGGATGACAAAACTGAATGAACTGAATATCAACATGTCCGTTTTCGTTGTATTTTCCTAGATAACGTTAATTCGTACTGGTTGTATAATGTATCTAAAGTCTAAAATTTCAAAAATCTATGTTACAGAGCTAGGAAAAGGTATCCAAATGGTCCAACTCCCATCTTCATTGGACATTCCTGTGCTGAGGTATAAAATGTTGAAGCTTATTCACTCAATTTAAGATGGAAGATTGTGCAATCATTTGTGATGTCATTCTTGTACTACTTAAATTACCGTCTTTGTATTTCTTAGTTTGTTCGAAAGCCGCTGTCTCTTGTAACAAAATGTGATGACTGTCTACCTGTTACAGGGTGACTTCAGGGCCGTAGCTACAGGGTCATATGTCTGGGGGTATAAAGGTCCAAAATTCCGAATGGCTGAATGTTTTTTCCAACTGAACGTCAGCGCGTAAATTGCACCTCCTTGCGTACCCAGAGTATATAGCAGTGGGGGCATCCTTTTTCACTACATAAAGGTGAGGATTTTTTTTTTTGAGAAATTTTGTTAATTTAAGGTTGCTTAGATTCAAAATGGTGCTATCTTTGGAACATTTCTTGAGCTAATCTTATATGGCTGGAAAATGTCAATTTTTAGTGAATTCAGCAGTGAGGATCCTTCCTTTGTCACTACAGAAAGATGCCGTCCTGGGGAGGGGTCTAAAGGTGGGCCTCCCCTTTGTTATTGAATTCAGCAGTGAAGATCCTTACTTTGTCACTACATAAAGGTGTCGTCCTGGTGGAGGGTCTAAGGGGAGGGGGTTTCCCTGAAATTTTTGTTAATTTTAGGTTACCTAGATGCAAAATGGCGCTATCTTTGGAATATTTTTGGAGTTGATCAGATATGCTTGTTACCTGACATCCAAATGATAATATAGAGTATGACGCCGAGCACTTTACAACTTTTGTATTTTTACTAGTTTTGAACGAAAACTCCAGACGAACAGATTTCAGCAATGGGGAGTGGGAGAGAGTATAGGTGCATGCAGGGAGGTGATATTAGACCTCCCTGATAGTTATAGCAAATAGGGTGAAAGACGTACAGTACAAGAGCATTTCAGAGTTAATGCTTTTTCGTTGGAAGTGTACTAACAATCAACATCTATACCAAAAATCGCTATGCGCGAAGCACTCGGTAATTTTTTTGAAAAATATGTAACGGAAATACGTACTTTCAACCCTCCACATTATGCTTCAAATTAGATTGAAAGATCCCATATTAATGTGAGGCCCCTACAGATGTTTGGAGATGTATCTCTGTTTTTTCGAAAGGTGTTGTGATCAGAATAGTTCCATGTATAATTACCTTAATAATAGCAGTGAGATGGAGTGCAAACCATGACGCATGCGCTCGAAGCGCGGCGAAATTTTTCATTTCATATGATGGCAAATGACAGTTTTGATTCGATTTTAGGTGAGAAAAATAACGTTTGGCATTATTCTCACTTGATCTAGTTGGAAAATGCATACAAAGTTGACATAGGCTCAGTCGCAAAAATGTGCTAGACTGAGATGTCAGAGATTCCAACTGGTATTTCAGATTTTCCGACTATCCTCGCTCTGACGAACGTTGGGGGTGAGACACCCCCACATCCCCGGTCGCGACGGGCCTGGATGACTTAGCTATATATGCCCTCTCCGTACAACCAGGTAGGTTATATCTCCACCCGGGTACAACATGCTGTGTGAGGGAACAGTAAATTTTCCAAGGTCATATAAACATCTTAATTTCAAAAGGAAGCAAAAGCAAGAAATGTGAGTTGTACAAGAAAGACATCACAAAGTATTGTCCAACCTAGTATTTCAAATTAGATGATAAATTTTAACATTTTATATATCAGCAACGGAGTAAGCTATGAAAATTGGAACTGATGAATAAAATTCTTTTCCAATCTTTGAAATATGCGTTCTTGTAATTCTAGACTTTAAGTCCACTTTGAAGCCATGGCCGTCACGTGTGGATGTGTGTACATTGGGAACATAAACAATAACCAAAATATAGTCGATGAAATTGATAATGGATTGCTAGTCCTATTGGAATTTCGGACTATAGTCTCCTTCCAGCTGTGCTCTCAGATCTAGAGTAGACTGTCTTTTTAATGCCATTTAATTGAACAATTTGAGATGCGCATATAATTATATCTGATATACGTTTCAGATATGGCTTACGTTGAAACGTAGGCCTACATGTTGTCCGGTCAGTACATTTGAATGTTTCGGCAGTATCCCGTGGCAGCACCAAAGAGTTCTGAAAATTGGTGGGAGACATGACGAAAGTAATGGTCATTTTTTTAGTAACTGCATTTTAATGATAAACTCGCTATCCAGCCAATCGTACATCACGTATTACTCCTGCTCAACGATAAATTGACCTAGAGACAGGCTGTAGTGCGCCAGCGGCTCTTAGTTTAACCCCGATACTAGTGAATATCACTTGTGACTTAACACATGAGTGGTGAAAGACAAGATCGAAAAAATTGCACTAGGAAAAATGAATGAGCAATCCTAGGATCAAAGGTCTAACGCTTTAACCAATAACCCGTCTCCAATACTCCGACTTACCGCCGGGTCGATTTGAGGATTCAAGCTTCAAATGACTTGTCAAATGACTTGTCCCTGAAAGAAAATTGTCATTAATATTTAAAATAAATCAAAAATATTGTTCCCTAAAAGTGAGCAAAAAAGTGAATTTGATTATCGACAACTCTCACATTAAATTATCCTCTATTCAGACGTTATATCTTTGAGTACCTACAACTGGCTGTCTACTAACGAGTCATATCAGGCAATTAGGTATAAAAAATCAAATCCTGAGAGAAGCTGATTAAATATATTCTTCCTTGAGATAGATTTGACAACTAGACACATGTCACCGATATCAATTTATACCACTTACCAACCAAACAGAGACAATTCTGTTGCTGATGAATCTGGAACCTACTAATCAACTTCACAACCTACTACTGACCAACTGGGTGTGGTCTCTGAGCGCGAGCCACTATCTACGGTACAACTGACTGAGGAGGTAACCACCAATCGGCTGACCTCGTCATCATCCCCAATCCAGGAGGAGCTTACCTCTGAGCGACAAACTTCCAGACAGCGGACCCGACACCACCGTGTGCGCCTGCCATGGTGGTGGGACCCAACTGCGAGTGTAACAAAACCTGTCAGGATCCAACAAATTGTGACTGTACCGGACCTGAGACTTGTGTTTGTCCTGATGGTTTCTTGATGAACAACACTGGCTGTGTGCCTAAGCAGGAATGTGGATGCTATTATGATGAGGGAGCATTTGTAATACCAGTAAGTTGCACACAGATAAAATGATTTCAAGGGTGGCGACTTGTGTTGGACATTGGGGAGGGGACGTGGGTGGGAACCTTAAAATGATCTGTATGTATATGTACCAACACGTATATGTGCATTCATATATATATATATATATATATACATATATATATATAGGTCGATAAAGGTAGTAAAAAGTGCTAAAAGTTTGCGGAAAATTCCACGACGTTTCGAGTA
>WURT03187218.1:0-10109 GCA_009936505.3 Holothuria glaberrima | reverse complement strand
GCATACACATTACATGGTAAATCGGACTTACGTATACAGTTACGCATTCCCATATAAAACAGTGTGTAAAACGTTAACGGTTTTTTCGCCTAAATCCCAATCTACAGAAATGTATATATATATATATATATAGTTCCTTCAAGGTCATAATTCTGATATCAAAAATCACACAAATGTACCAAAATGCAAGAGAGAAAAAAAGCTATAAGTACAAAAAAGTGTGATAGGGAAAACCAAAAATTTACAAAGTATGAATGGTTTCGTAAGCGTTTTTAGTTCAGTTATGCAACAACAAATGTGAACTTTAACCACTACACAAACAGAATAAACAAATAAATGAAATCGAAAAGTCTAACAAGCACCGGAAAATATTCCATCCATACTGGAACCAGTGAAGTGGTGTTTAAGTTCCATCGGAACTAGAGAGTGCACTAAACAGTGCACACGAAACCAGTAACTAGACACTTGAAAATATGTTATATTTATAACTGAAGAAGAAATACCAGTGACTAATAACTAAAAAGAACAGTATGGCTATAAGAGAGCATCTAACAGCTAACTTAATATTTTCAAAATTTTTAGGAATGAATGCAATCTTACAACAGCACATTATAACAAAACCTTCCCTTGGACAAGATACTACCCATTCTGCCAGAAGAGTCATGACAACTATCATAACAGTGAAAATGTACCCACCAGCTCTCTGCCTGTAATATGATTCTGATATTTGGTCAACACCAGGCCACTGGAATGATGATGATGATGATGATGCTGATGTTGTAGAGACTGGTTTGACAGCAGGATAAGGATGGTGCCTGTTACCAAACATGGAATGACTTGAACAAGAATTCTGCTTATCACCAAAAAAGGTTTCCCTTCTAGAGCTGTCGGCTGGACCTGATGGCAAAGGAAAAATGCACAATACTGTGTAAGTCTGAGGTGAAATACAGAAGTGTATCAATTTCTGAATGAAATGCCTGTTCTCGGTAAGTCTTAAAATGACCGTAAGCAATATCTATGACTTATGAAAGTGCTTGAAAAATTTGTGAATGTCACTTAATACTTGTGTTAACCTTGTCTGTCATCAGAGATGTGCCTTTGTGTCTACTACATACCAACAAATACCAGCTAAACCAAGAAATGCTTAAAGGCTAGCTGTTACAGCTTTTGGTGGAAGAAGGGACTTACCAATTTTCTGGTTGGCTAATGACTTTTGAGTAGTTCTCAAAACAGATTTATGAAACTCCTGCGCAAAGCTCTGTGCATCTACATGTTTGCCACTGTGCGAAAGGTCAAGAAACGATGCAATTGAAAACTGAGAAGATTTCTTCTTCTTCACATCGGCTGACTTTTGAAGAGTTGTTTCCTTGCTACTTGGTTGCTCCCTAACAACCTCTCCTCCACCTGAGGAAAGTGCCTTAGAAGTGGAATGTACCATTCCATTTTGGAGGGGTGGCACTGTTTGTAAAAGATGGTGATTGTTCAAAGTATAAGCAGGAGCTTTGTGAGATGCAGGCAAATGCTGAGACTGAGAGTTGTACAACTGGGCAGGGACATGGACAGGAATTGTAGGAGCACCACATTGCACAGCTAAAGGCGTACCAGGGGGTAAAGATTCATCAGTACCGCCTGAGAAAGAATAAAAGAATTGAAAATATCTTACTGATGAAAACAATTGTGCCAGGTGTGATAATTTTTAGCCTTGTAGAGGATATCAAAGTACAAACATTGTGGTGAATTAATCTTCCCACTGTAGTTATGACATAACCCATATCATCTTGCACAGATCAAATACTTTCTTTCCAGCATTCACCTCACATCCATAGAAAATGCAACTTACTAACACTGGAATAACAGAGGCATGTTCTAATACAATCACGCATACCAGAGTGTTGAAAAGGTAGTAGGAACAAGACCATAAAGAAAAGAAACATTATATGGGGGATATAATACATCTTACAGGTTCCAACACATAAACTGCAAAGAGGTGGTATACTTCACAATAGAGGGTATTATATAAAAATATTACCATAGATTTGAATAAGATTTTAACTGTTACATTACAAAAGCACTCACATTTTCTTAATTTCATGTTGTTGATGATGGTATATTATAAATCACTTACTTGATTCCTTGGTTTCATCACTACTAGAAATTTCAGCTTTTTCTAAGAGTCGTCTTCTCTTCTGAGCTCTGTAAGCTTCAACATATTGTCTTGCTGATTCAAGTTCTATAAAAATGATATATGAAAGACAAGTATATATAAAGCTTTTTTTAAGGCCACAATATATAAAATGTTTCACCCGAACTAACGAAAATTTTCACTTTTTTTCTTTGCCACCCAATTCTAACAGAGAACTCAGAGAAATCATGCAATAACTTGATTTGGCAGGAGACTTTTCCTATGAAACTTTTGTGAACACTACTTTTTCTTTTTAAAACAGAAAGTCAATTGCATATTAACACAAAATCCCATATAGACAGATCCACTTGCAACCAACTCTGACATGTATGAACAAAAAAAAAAACCCACATACAAATATGAAGAATGGGAATATGGCATACCACCCCCTGACCCACCAAAAAAAATGAAGTCCCAACTAACCTCTCTTCTTATCATTAGAAGAGGTCTTCAAGTGACAGTTATTCAAAAATTCACACTTCTTCAAGTAATCAGGCTCTTTCTTGAATTGTTTGGCAGTAATATTTGCTGGAGGGGGCAGCAGAGAAGGTGGAGGTGTTTCAGGCTTCCATGTCTTTCTACTTCTGCTGGGACTTTCCTCTCGGAGCAAACTTCTACGTTTTCTTCTCCTTTCACTGACGATATCTGTAAGTGTAGCACGATCAGAGTAAACAAAGCAAAGGTTCTGGCAATCAAGATGCAGTGATGAAGGACGTTATTAGAGCAGACAATTCTCCAACTTCATCACTAGACAAACCCACTTTGAAGATGTGGTATCTATGTTACTGTATGTCGCCTGTTCAAAGTGCCTTGCAAAATTACATTCCAACATTTTAGTCAGAGGCATTAGTACATAGCCAAGTATTTCCACAATTTTCACATCAAGAATCTTTTTTCTCCAAAATATGTATACAATTTCTTTCAAGTAGAACACTTTATTATTCATTTATGACTCATCCTTTGTCAAAAAATATAAAATATTACACACATTCATTTTGTTTCTGTAACCACAGATTAATGTCTAGATTCAGTGTCCAGACTGTTCTAGTAAATCAATATTTCTTGCACACAAGTCAATACATTTCTCCAAACCCACTTGATGTGTCAACCAATTCCATTCTGTTATATACCCAGGCCCATAGTCAAAGGGGGAGGGGGCCCAAGGGGGCAAAGTTCCCCATGAAAATTTTTTCACCCCCCAGAGTTTTCAAGTTACCATTGACTTTAAACATTTTTACACATTTGACCCCCTGAACAATTGTCACCCTCCTGGAAGCCATTTTGTTTGTCTTCAGTACCTTGTCTGGATATGGGCCTGTACATACCTTCTTTTGTATGTTGTGTGACCAGACCAATAGCTCCTAGGAAGGTCACCTTAGCCTCTGCCTTGTCCAAGGGCATTTTTGACTTAGTTGCAATACGGATCATCTTCCTCCTGTATCTCTCTCTCTTTACCTCCATCTCCTCATCCGTGTCCGACTCACTTTCACTGCTAACATAAATTCCACTAGCACGGATTTCTCGCCTCCTCTTAGCTTCCAAGTCAATTTTGCTAACAACTACCTCTTCTTTCTCCATGCCATCAAGGAGATTCTGATTTCTGTTCTGCACACCATCTCGGAGGGACTGAATGCGATAGAATTCTTGAAGGTGATAGTCAAACTCTTTCTGTGGTTTCTCCATTTCTAGTGTTTTCATGACTGGTGGAATAGCTTTATTATGATTTCCCACTTTCTCTTTGTTTGGGTGAAGCTGCAGGTTCAAGGGACTTGGAATGCGGGCGTTCATTTTAGCTTTCTTCACGCTAAAAGACTGACCCTCGTCACTGCTGATGGAACTGTGAGCTTTGTGAGACACAATCCCACTAGGCAGGGGCTCAACAGTTCTGTGGTTAGGAAAGTCATGTGATACATGATTTGCACTGACCAGTGGTGGAGGTGGTCTCACTTTGGAATGTTCTTTCTGACCAGCAGGTTCCCTTTCATGTCTGTGCCAAAAATGAATTGTAAACTGCATTGTTAGTCAAAAAGGTGACATTGAATCCATTTTTACAGATGACACCTTCACATTCTGATGTAAGATGTAGCACAACTTAAATAATTTATTTAAAATGAAAGTCGCAAGAGAAATTTAAACAATGTTAATGAGAGAAACCAAATTTTACACGGAAAAGAATTTTGCATCTAAGTTTCTTTAAAACCTGTCTAACCAAATGTTACCCAAGCAGGGTTCTGCTCCCAAAAAAGCTTCATCACCTGATGGGACTATATGATGTAAAATGCCCTCTCTGCCATCAGAATCTTACATCATGTATGACCCTGTTCTAGACAGGCTTTAAAGTACAGTACCTTGGGTTAGTGATGGCAAGCACTGACCTTCCCAGCTTCAACATGATGCAGCTCTAAATAGTCTTCTTTTTTTCCTTTAAGTCCCTACAGTCTGACCTCTGTTGATCTCACATAAGCTTTGACCTCAACATGAACTATCAGCATCATTTACTGACCTTGATGCATTCACATGCCAAATATGAAAGCATTCAGTAGTTCCCATCTTGAGATATTGTGCTTACAAAACTATTGGTCTTTGACCTCTTGTGACCTCAAATGACCTCTGACCTCTTTAAAGAAATACAGTTTCATTTCTTAATATAAGAGCCTTTATACCACAAAAGAATAGTATTTGCTATTCCAATCTTTAGATAATGTGTTTGCAAAAAATTTTCATGCTTTTTGTAGTTTCACCTTGAGTGACTTCAGATAACCTTTGACCTCTACTAAAATTGGTAAGTTCCATCTACTGACTATAATGCATCTACATGCCAAGATTTGAAGCATCCATACTTCTTAACTCAAGATAACATGTTCACAAGATTTTCAGTTTTGGACTTCTGGTAACCTCAAATGACCTCTGACCTCCACCAACAATGGGGTTCTTTCTTCCAACATGATTATTTAGCAACTGAATATAAATATTAACTGCTTTTTGTAAATAACAAAATAATATCTTAATGAAAAAGAAGGTAGTGTTTACATTGCATCAACATTGCATGGACAGATAAAGTTTTCCCAACTATAAAATCATTCAGTCGGACAATTGAAGAATTGCAATACTGTTTCTTCTCACGAATATGAAGCATTACAAGACTTATGAATGCTCTGGCAGTTGGGTGAACAAGTTATGAGGTATAAAAAAGAATGTCTTTTTGTGAAAACCTTCTTCCTTGAAAATAACTTGGCCCCCTATCTTATTTTGATTTACCTTTGAGCCTTAATCTACCAATCATGGTTTTAAAGGTATGAAAATTTTCTGTACTACTGTCCCCTCTTACACACTCTTTATGATCACTGAACCCCAACTTTCCCCTTCCAATACACAAAAATACTAATATCATTTGCATTTTTTTTTAACATGTAATGTTCTTGTAATAAAAGACAAACCTTCGATCTGGCTGAAAGAGGCGTGGTATATGTGGTTTTTCTTGCTCTGAACGTGACGATTCGTGCAATGAGTTGTGCTAAACAAAAGAAGAAAATTATAGAAGTTTACTGCTAATGAGAAAATGTAGCTTGTAGAAATAAGGTCCATACAACCTGTGTTGTTTTAAGTTCATGCATTTTTTTGGCTTTTCAAGATTCTGTGGACTAACAGTATGTGACACTATTATGATTTGGTTCATTACAGCTCATTACAGCTTCTTTGCACAAACAAAGAAGACCATCACCTATATGAATGTAAACAGCACCCCGGTGAGACAAAGTTAAGACAAGACTCTCACAAGATTTTTTGTGTCAATCCTCATACTTCTACCAAGAAGACATAATAATTTGGTAAGATCCCCATGTAACATTTTTGTAATTTTAATGTTCTTCATGTCATCTCAATGAGCTGCACAAATTTAAGAGTTGAAAGCTCAAAGCCAATGTCCCAATCAGAATGGAGGAAAGAATGTGGGGCTCATCCAATGACAAAAGTCAGTGATACAATGCATGCCAGAAACTTTATCCATTCTATGCTTCATTCATAAAAGATGAAATTAAACATTCCAACCAGAATGCATGTTCACTCAATTTTAACAGTGATCACACATAATGCAAGACGTGTCACTGAATGTGCTTGATTTGTTATGGAACAAAATATAGATGAGAGAACTAAATACCAAAACACCTCTTTGATTTGTATGTTTTTCTCTGCTAGACAAAGACACATATATGTATAATATGAAAACAGCTCATCATTAAGACAAATTTTAGTACTGTACTACCTGGTAAAGTTTGTCTTTGTGACTTGGAGTTGACCTATGACCATCATCATGCCTCATTTCATTCCTCAAAGGTGATGTGTGTGACTGCTGGTTTTTATGGGACCACTTATCCTCATGTTCAGATTTCTTGATCAGTGCCATAGGAGTTTGATGATCATACGAGGAGGAGGACGATGGTACAGATGCCGTTCTTGAAGAGTGAGGATGAATTCGACTGAGGTGACTTGGCTCTGAGGAAAAACAAAGACATAAAAGCAGAGCTTATAAATGAGACATAATGCAAACAGGTTTAAAAAATATTGATCAGTTAAGAAGAATCATCGATTTAACATCAGAACTGAACAGGAAGTTAAGGGATCGTAAAGCAAGAGAGGCTGCATTAGTGCAGATGCAAGGCAAAAAAATTTTGATGCTCTCTGTAGCTGTATGACTGATTTCTAGTCATTGAAAGAGTATCAATGCTTCTAACAGTTCCATGACTGATTTCTGTCATCTTTCTTTTGATGAAGCCCAAATACCATCAACTGCATAAAATCAAAACCAGTACCTCTTGGGGGGCTACGCCTCATCTCACTGGATTTATGTCGATCTTCTCTTTCAGCTAAACTGCTTGTTCTTTCTCGATGTAGCTGCATCTCTGCTTCCCTAGCTTCCTCAATCTTCCTCTCTCTTTCTCTCAAGTCTTGCAAAACCCTTTCCCTAAGGATAAGAAGTGTTCTGAACATTAAACACATTTCATCCTGCATAAGGAAGGGAATAAATTTATCATTCTAGAATGGAAACTTATCCATCAAAACTCCTCAGTCCTCAGAGAAATGACTGAAAATTATGAATAACATTCCAATTGGGAATCTCTGTTTTCTTTCATTAAAACAATAAGAGAAATAATCTTGGATAACTGGCTATTCACTCCCATTACAAAGGTTGCAGCCAATATAGGACACTGAATACTTCATGAAACATGCAATGTGCTGGTTACTATGTGTTGTGTGTGTTGCACTTACTCTTAATCATTCAGGTTCTTTACAAAGAGCTGGTACAGAGAAAATGGGGGCATTGAGCTGAAACAAGAAGCTGCTTGCCCTCACACAAACATGCCAAACACAGAATTACCTTTCTGCACTGGAAGCATTTGACACTAGACCTCCATATGAAACACCTTGAGGGAGATGGGGCATATGCATGGCAAGTTCTGATGGGTACCTAAGTCCAGGGATCAAGCCAAGTGATGGGTGAGGTATCAGATGAGGTGGGGTCAGTGGAAAGAAAGGCTGCCGAAGATACCCATAGCGCTCCATCTGTTCTTCCGGTCTGGAAAGTAGTACAAATACAGATATTTCAAATGCATACACACACAATAAAGGCAATAAATATCGTCATCATCTTAATAGTTATCATCATTGTCACCCTCACTGCATTGTCACTGTAGTCATACCCTCCTCATCAACACTGCCATCGTCATCACTATCATCAACGTGTCTTGGATATTGACTGCTTTTTATAGATACATTTTCACAAAGTCAATTTACTTCTAGAGTCATCAGCACAAGTTTCTTACCAGAATTTACTTCTCAACACTAATCACTCACTGTCACTATATGCCAAACCAAGCTACTCTCAATTGGAGTTTTACACAAAGACATCCTGTTGTATTAAACAATCACATACTGAACTATTGAAGGATGAAATCCACTGTCATAGCAACCAAAGCAGTTAGGTATAATACCTGATTGTTATGCCTTCCTTCTAAAATTAATGGCCATGATCCAATCATCATGTTTGAGTAGAGGATGTTCATGGTGTGTATTATTAAGTATCTGACAGAGGGCAGCTCTACAGTAGGCAGTCCTTCATTGAGTTCTATCAGGAATAGCAACTACCAGGTTCTATTAACCTAGAGGAATCTCTGTGCCACCACATTTCAACACTCAAATATCACGCTTCATCTACGAACTATATGTGATAACCACTTAACGACAAGAAAAATACACTACCAGCAGAAATATCTCATTTCATTTTTGCCATATCCCCTGCTCTGTGAGATGATACCAGAGAAGCATTAATCTTCTCTCAAATTACACAAGCTTTGCCATCAGGACACAGTATTTAAGTGGATTTCATATACTTGTTAAAAACAACATGCAGCCATGAAAAACAACTAAGTCCATGCAGAGCATTGGGAGCAGTCATTTGAAAAGAAGGTAACTGTATCCTCACGTAGTTTATGCTTTATCATAAAAGATAAGAAATCTGAGGGCAACAGGTCACCTATTTAACCTTTGAGGTACAGCTGAGTTTACCTTTCCATGTTTACTGATACTTGCCTTATCCTAACTGACAAAGTAAATGAATTCAAGTCAATCACAGCATTTTAGTCAATAAATAACATATCACATGACACTTAATTTACACTCTATCAAATTTAAAAACAAGGCATGGTTGTTCCACAACACTGAAATTATCCAGTAAATTATAAGAAGAAAAAATGACTGTTAATTGATGGTCTGATATGATGTGAAAAAAACTACTTTAAAATCAGACTTAACAGTCAATACAGAGAGTTCTATTTTTTTATTTATTTATTTAATTTCATTTTTTTGATTCCTTCAAGTGACTTTCACCCTTGGTCCTATTATAATCTAATTTGAGCTGCACTATAAGTAACTAAATAGTTTTTACTTTAAAGTGGAAAGTACTTTCTGAAACTTGAAACATTCAAGTACAAAGAGTTGTTCTTATGCTAATAAACAAACTTGGAATAAAGCAATTGAGTTAGATTCAAATCTCAGATTTTTACCCAACTCATAGTACTCACAACTAGAGACCAAAAAGTTATAAAATGTACAAAAATTAGCTGAATCACAAATATGGACAGCTGAAGATCACAAACATATTGTTACTATCCATATTTCCCCTATAAAATATCTGCTAAACAGTTTATGGTGTACAGCTAGCTAAACCATCTTTCCAAGAATTATCGTCACTTTTCTGATGTTTTAGGAGATATCACTTAATCATGTATGTAATATCTGCAGCAGTTTTTGAACTGAGTGGGTACACTGAGCAAATGAACACACGAATGTAGTGCTGTTCATTTGTCAGTGACTTGAGAAATACTTTCCAATGAAACAAGTGCCTTACAAAGTAAAATAACCTAACAATGGTAATCACTGTCAAGGGGAAGCCAGCCGAAGTTTGGGAGTATATCCAAATCAACCCAGCAGCAGATCATGGCAGTGAGCATGCATATCCCATGTGTACTATGTAGGATTCAGTGATATCACGAAAGACAAATTGTTGGTTTACAGGATTGAGTGACATACAATATACACATCCTAACATTGTTGTCTGGACCTCATATCAAGTTATCAATGACATAAAGAGCAAGTTGTCATAATATGGCAACTATAGAATATCCATCTTACAAACTGCACACACTGAGACAATGCAGAAATAACATTGACTTAAAACTACATGCAGTCAATTTTCCATGCTGAAATTCTATTGCATAAGCCAATAAGTTTGTTCCATTTACCATAGTGTCACTCCAATGCCTTGTACATAAGTGTCAGGGAAGGACTCTTACTATGAGACACAATATTGGCCACAGTATAGGCTCTTTAAATCTTCCATATATCAACATACATCACAAAGGACTCTATGCTT
>WURT03187207.1:0-10110 GCA_009936505.3 Holothuria glaberrima | reverse complement strand
TAAATTTCAGGGATGAACCTTGGTGTAACAAAGCTACCCCCTCCCCCAGGCAAGGAATCACTAAGCCTTTGGGCTTTTTGGTTTCCAAGATCATGACTGGCAGCACTGCATTGGTGCTCTTGTTTTATTTGGTATAGTGATTTATCATATTGAGAGGAAAAAAGGCTGTTGCTTTTGGTATAGGTCAAAGTTATGTGAGGTCACAAGAGCACAAAAACTAATATTCTTGTGAAAATGGAATACAGTATCTCAAAATAAGAATGGTGGATATTTTCATACCTGCTATTTATAAAAGTATCACCAAGAGGAAGAACACTACAACATTTGGTGGAGGTCAGAGGGTCATTTGAGGCACAGGTCAAAAACCAAAACACTTGTAAACATTATCTCAAAGTCAGAACTTAGATCCTTTCCTGTCTGGCATGTGGATGTGTTATAGTCAGTGGATGAACTGTATTGTCATTGGTATAGATAACAAAGGTTAGCTGAGGTCACTCAGGTTAAAACTGTGAAAACCTTGGCAATGCTTGTTAGTACCATATCTCCAAGATAGGAATGATATATACTTTTCATATTTGGTACATGGATTTATCTTATTGAAAGGAAAAACCCAATTGTTTTTGGTAGTGGACAAAGATCATGGGAGGATAAAATCCCAAGAGGACAAAAACTACTAACCTTTTGAAATACAATAGATCTCAAGATAGGAATGGTGGATATTTTTAACACTAGCTATTTATAAACATATATTATGAGGAAGGAACACTAAAACATTTGGTGGATTTATGAGGTCATGTGAGGCCGTGGGAGGTCAAAAACCAAAAACCTTGTAAAACTGATATCTCAAGGTATGAAGTATGTATACTTTTCTTTCATGTTATGTGGATGTGTGATAGTCAGAGGATGGACTCTATTGTTTTTGAATGAAGTCAAAGGTTATATAAGGTCACCAGAAGTGAACAGAGAAAATAGTGAAAATTTCTAGTCAACACAGTAGCTTAAGATGCAATAGATGGATACCTTTCAAACTTGATTTATCCCATCTAACTAACTATAGGTAGTCATTGAGGGGAAGAATCCTGTTTTTTGGAGAGGTGAGAGGTCACTTGTGGTCAAGAGCTGAAACTCTGTAAATTTTATACCTCAAGATAAGTATCATAGATACTTTAAATAGTATAGTGAAGATCTGTTGTAGTCAGTAGATGACCCTTAGTGTTTTTGGTTGATGTTAGAGGATCATTAAAGGTACAGTAAGATGGTTAAACCATGTACAAATGTGATGTCTCTAGAGGGCTGACATTGATGGAGCTATACTTAGCACATGGGATTGTAATTCCTTTTGGGGAGTTGCAGGTTTTTGCCTGAAGTGAAAGGGAGCTTTCTTTGCAACCCCGGAAAGTGAAAGTACTATTAAATGAAATATTTTCAGGGGCAAGGAATCATTAAACCTTTCAGCTTTCTCTTTTCAACTCTGCAGCGAGGGCTCCTCCAATTCCACCAAAGCCAAGATTCAGAAAGAGGGATAAACTAGTGTTTTATAGCCGAAAGTTCATGAGACCATTGGTAAGGATGTTTGGCTGACCATAGCCATTAGTTTGGTGTTACTGGGACTACATCAGTAGGTCTCTTTCAGTTTCTTAAAGAATAAACATTTCATAGGTTCAGACAATCAGTGTGGAGGAATGTCTGGACAATTGCTGTAATACAATCAAATTCCATTAGAATATTCAATGCATGGAATTCATTAGAATTACATTTGATCACGGGTGCAATGGGGGCCGGAGATAACATGTACTGTAGGGGTAGCAACATGTTGAAAAGTTGGGGGTGGGCAGGGAGATGTGGGGACAACATAAGGCCGGGGGGGACTCTCAGTGCTAAAAGTTGTAATTCGATATATCATCAGTAGTCCCGATCACTCTTTAAAAGCCTAATTAATCGTGCTTGAAACCTAAGTTACGATCACTGGACTACAAGCACTAGGCTCCCTCTGCTGTTTAAATTTGTAGCTTGACCTATCAAAAATATCACTAAAGCAGTTTATCAGCAAATATTGCATAAATATTGCATATACACAATGATGATATGCTCATAATACTTCACTACTCTACAAATCTAATAAATTGATCTTGTGAAAGAACTAGGAAAAATTTGTTATGGCTGTATTTTGGCGCTATAAAGAATGACAGGGATGGTGTGATAGCGATAACCAATTGTTGTAATCATGAAAATGGCTGCCTGATTGACTATAAAAGAAAGGGTCAACTTTCAGCACTAGGCACTATCCAAAGTGTCATTTTTTCCTTAGTGCAAATGTAAAGGGTTGACAGATATTGCCCTTTTTGTCTCTATGTGCTATACCAGCTAAGTTGGTAATGTTGTGGAAAAGGGGGGGGTGCTGCAGAGCTTATGGTTGGCCCCAGGAGCAAGACCCTGTTTGGAAACTGGGGTATTACAAAATTTTGTTCATCAGAACTGAGCATTTTGGTTTGATGAGGACTAAATTGACCACAAAAATGGCAATTTGACCAACTTGGACAAATGTATTTAATGATGCAGTGGCTTGTGGATTGGTCAGGGAATGATAGTGGTTATGGGGAGGGGGGACAATATTGTTATTGGGGCTGTTCAACAAAAAGGAAACATAGGACATACTCATGTACCTTTCTTCACAAATGAACTCCCAGATGAAAGTAGGGATACCTTCAACCAAATTTTTTACATTAAACACAGATTAACTCATTTCCAGAGTAATCTGATAAGTTTGAAATAACTGTTACATGTACAAAATTTCAAGTATCATAAGCCTACCATGTTCACAGCCACTGAGCATTGCTGCAAACTCATCAACCATTGAAACCAACTACTGAGAGTTCATATTCTGTCATAATACTGTACACTGAAATATGCAGAGTTCTGGTAGGGATTCGATGCCTTTTCCTTTCGGAAGGTCCCCAGTTTATAGGCATAATGTATCCAACAGAATACGTGCACACACCATGTATGAGTACATGCACACACCATGTATGAGTACATGCACACACCATGTATGAGTACATGCATGCACCATGTGTGAGTACATGCACACACCATGTACAGTATTAGTACATTGCACACACCATTTACAGTATGAGTACATTGCACACACCATGTATGAGAACATGCACACACCATGTATGAGTACATGCACACACCATGTATGAGACCTACCATTGCAGTTATCCTTCTTCAGATAAAGTAAAGCCGCTCTTGTGACAGAAGGCATGCAACAACCTTCCAAGATCCCTGCAGTGTCATTTCTTTGTGTGTAAAGTTTGGGCTTACTTAAAAAGGTTTGTGTGCATGGACTTCTGGCATTTGAGATGAAAAACTTACAAAATTTTCAAAATAAACTAGAAGGCCCTGTTAAAATCATTGATTAATAGGGAAAATTTGCAGATTCTCTTTTCAACAGGCAGTATTTTGTATGAAATGTTGTAGATTCACCATAAAAATATGCAGACAAGTTGTAACTTGGCCTCCATGTAGGTAGGCTCAAATTCATTTGAATGTTGCATCAGTTTTGGGAATGCAATCTAATCTTCTGCTCATATTTTACAAAATACCCATTTTGAGACATAACTGTAAATTTGAAATAAACCAGGACTGTGTGGAAGCACAGTGGGATCCACTACTTTTATGCCCATTGTGCATTCCTGACAATCTTTCCTTATTTCCTTTCAATGACCTCCAGCATGCATTAAACAGAATTAATGCACACTCAAAATAAAGAAACATACAATATCCAGTTTGAGGCCATTGAAACATTAACCACAAAGCCAAAAGGTTTAGTGGTTCCTTGCCATATGATATAATGGAACAAACATGAATCACCCATATGAAAAGCATGATATCCCTCACAGTTGTCATACTTGACATATCATGTTAATTAGGTGATAACCTTTAGAAATCTTGTGATCCAAATGACCTTTCACCTCCACTTAAAACATTAGGATCAGCTAACTATATGGTCATCTTCATGACAAATATGAACAATCCACAGGCCAAATATGAGATCCCTCAAAGTTATCCTACTTAAAATATCATGTTTACAAGGTTTTAACCTTTTGACCTCTTGTGACCCCAAATGACCTTTGGCCTTCACCAGAACCAAAAGGGAGTATCTTCTCAACAAGAACGTGATCCCTCACAGTTATCCTTCTTGAGATACTGTTTACAAGGTTTTGACCTTTTGACCTCATGTGACCCCAAATGACCTTTCACCTCCACAAAAAACAATAGGGATCATCTACTTAATATGGCCAACCTACATACCAAGTATGAGATCCCTCACAGTTACCCTTCTGGAGATATAGTGTTTACAAGGTTTTGACCTTTTGACCTCTGGTGACCCCAAATGACCTTTGACCTCCACCAAAAACAATAGAGATCATCTTCTCAGTATGGCCAACCCACATATCCAGTGTTCTCCACGGGTCCAAATTTTGTCCTGGCGCTTTTCCTTGATCTGGCAGATGACGTCGATTGCCATCCTGGCCATGGGGGAGGGTGTTCCGGGGGTTGAAAATCGAAAAAAGTTTGCTCACTGAAGGTGGGTTAGATGCAAACTGGTACTATATGTGATGCTAAATTTGAATTGAACAATTCAAATGTTACCAAAAAAGGTGAATGCCATATTTTTTGTCCGGGCGGCAAAGATTTTTGTCCAGGCGGCAACTTTTTGTCAGGGCCCTGATGCACGCTCTTCAGATTTTGTCCGGGCAGCTAGTGGAGAACACTGCATAACAAGTACGAGATCCCTTGGAGTTACCCTTCTTGAGATATCGTGTTTACTAGCAAAGCCATCACATACACACACACATACACACATGCACATCCAATACCTTACAGGGTACTAGGAAAGGACCCAATAGGGAATGCAAGGGAATTGCAAAGCAGTGAAGCTGCCCACGAAGCGGGCAAGCTGAGCTACATGCTTGAGGGCGGCCTGTGCTCCAAGGCAGGCACGTGCAGCCGCATGTGACTTCTCATTGTAGTGGCCGAATTTTCAGGCAGCTACGCCAGTTTCGAGCTGCGTGTGAGCTAGGAAAGACATTCGAGAGTGGAGCTCGAGCCAGCTGCCTCAGTACTCGCTAAGGATATGATTGTGAGAGCTCACATACATGCTACATCCCAGACATAGCTTAGGCGCACACATATGCACATTCAATGCCTTACAGGGTACTAGGAAAGGACATGATAGGGAATGCTAGGGAATTGCAAAGCAGCGAAGCTGGCTGCCAAGTTGGCGAGCTGAGCTACAAGCTTGAGGGCAGGCTGCGCTCCAAGGCAGGCACATGAGGACGCACACGACTACTCATTGCAGTGGCTGAATTTTCGGGTAGCTACGATAGTTTCGAGCTGTGCGTGAGCTAGGAAAGATGTGTGAGAGCGGACCTCGAGCCGGCTGCCTCAGTACTCGCTGAGGACATGTTTGTGAGTGCACACACACAAACACACCTACATACACACCCACACACCCCTTTAAGGCGCCGATCAGGGACATGCACAAATAATGTGCAAAGTGGGGACATCCTCCTCCTCCTAGTGAATTGGGGATTATTACAGGTTTACACGCCAGGAAGCTGGGGATACCGAAAAATCTGCACACACATTTACACTTGAATGTAGACTTAAAACGTGGAATAAGGGCATTACCTCAGATCAAACTGTAAAGTTGTAGGCACTTATCTGACACCCCACTTTGCATTATTTTAGACATTTTAGAAAGAGGGATATCCCCATTTCGCGGAGTATCCCCAGTTCACTAGTATTTTTTCCTGTGTGTATCCCCGATACACGCCCTAAGCAAACCCACGCACACACGACATCACCATCGCATAGATTCCTTTTTGGTTGAAGGTATCCCTATTTTCATCTGGGAGTTCATTTGTGAAGAAAAGTACATAATGAGTACGTCCTATGTTTTCTTTTTGTTGAACAGCCCCAATAACAATATTGTCTCCCCTTCCCCATGACCACCATCATTCCCTGACCAATTGTTGGTATTGGATGTTTAGACCTTTATTTTGTTACAATGTTTTCAATATTTTCAATATTTGTTGAAATCAACAGGTGAGGAAGATTTCTGGTCCCATCAAGTCAGTTCCCAGCCAGATGAGAATGAAGAAAAGGGATTACATCAAATTAGTCAATAATATTCACAAGTGAGTTAAATTGATTGGCACAAACTTTTTCACTTTGAATAACTCAAAAGTATTAAATCAAACATTAGTAAGTGATTTAATTGTTAAAAGTGTGGATTTCTTCTCCCTTTAAGTCTACATAATGGTGCCTCTTTATGATATATATGTAGAATATTGAAAAATGAAGACATAGGAAGTAAACCACGTCTCAAGCAGAAAGAGCCTCCTTCATCCATCCTGGAACCAGCCCTGCAGGCAGAGCTTCAGCTTCCACAGGAACTACGTATACCAACAGAAGTACTATACATGCTCAAAAATATGAGGTTTGTACATTTAAACCAACTCATCTGTGTTTATTACTAATGGAGATAACATCTGTGAACACTCTGTCTCCTTTAGTTGTTCTTCCTGCCCTCTTAACATGTTAGGAAGACCCCTCAAAAAAGAATTTCTCAATTCAGGCCCTCTTTGTTTCTTGTTAGTTCAAAACAGCTGTTAACTGTTTGAGCTATTGTGATCCCCCACCATTACTCTATCTGTCCGTCCGTCCATCAAAATGGTTAATAGGTTGCTGTCTGCAGGTTCTTTGACCCTTCTTTGTCAAAGTTTTTAAGGTTATAACACATATCAAGGGCTTGATAATTATGGTAACAGAAAGTAGGTCAAAGGTCATTTGGGGTCATGAGAGGTCAAAGAGTGAAATCAAGCAAAAGCCTTCAACTCCTTGTGGTTGTGTCGGAATCTTTTCAAATTTGACAGGAGTGTTAGGTTAATGAAAGGTTTTCAAAGTTGTACCTTTGAGGTAGGTCAAAGGTCATTTGGGGGTTGAAGAGAGGTCAAACAAAAGGAGGTCAAAAACAGTGTAATCATGCAAATACCTTCAACTTCTACAGTAGGTGTTATGTCTGAATTTTATCAAATGTGGCAGGAGGTAGATGATCGGTCATCAGAGTTGTTATTTTGAAGTAGGTCAAAATTATTTGGGACCAAACAGAGGTCAAACAGTAAATCAAGCAAAAAGCCTTCACAATCTAGGGGTTATGTCTGAATTTTATGAAACTTGACAGGAGTGTTTAGTAGACAGTCAGTCATTAAAGTGTTATTTTGAAGAAGGTCAAAGTCATTTGGAAACAAACAGAGGTCAAACAGTTAATCAAGCAAAAAGCCTTCACAATTTTAGGAGTTATATCTGAATTTTATCAAATTTGCCCAGAGTGTCCAGTAGATGATGGGTCATGACAGTTGTTTTTTTTTTAAGTAGACCTACACTTGTACTTTTACTTGACAAAGTTGGCTAGAGTCCTTGGTGGATGACAGCTTATCAAAGTTATACTTCTGAAGTAAGTCAAAGGTCACTTGGAGTCAAAAGAGGTCAAATAGAGAAATCTGGCAAAGGCCTTTAACTCCCAGGGGTTATATCAAAATCTTATCAAAGTTTACTAGAGTGTTCAGTAGATAACAAGCCATCAAACTTGTCCTTTTGAAGTGGTTCAAAGGTCATTTAGGGTAAAAGAGAAGTCAAACACTGGAATCATGCAAAGGTCTTCAGTTGCTAGGGATTTATATATTCAAATTTTATCAAATTTAGCCAGAGTGTTCACTAGCTGATGGGTCATCAAAGTTGTACTTTTGAAGTAGGTCAAAGGTGATGTGGGGTCTTAGAGAGGTCAAACAGTAAAATTACTCAAAATCCTTGTAAGGGTTTATATCCTAATCTTATCAAAGTTAGCCAGAGTGTTCAGTAGATGATGGGTCATCAAAGATGTATTTTTGAAGGAGATCAAAGATCATTTGGAATCATACAGAGGTCAACCTTTAGAATCAGGTAAAAGCTTTTAACTCCAACTGGTTACATCCAAATCTTATCAAAGTTGACCAGAGTGGTCAATACGTGATGATTTGTTGTAATTGCACTATTGAAGAAGCCAAAGGTCATTTGGGGTCATAAAATTTTTGAACAATGGAATCATGCAATAGCTTTCAACTTTTAGAAATTGTGTCTGAATCTTGTCAAAGTTGTTAGCAAGAGTATCCAGTAAATTGGTTCATCAAATTGTACTTTTGAAGGAGGTCAAAGGTCATTTGAGGTCAAAGTGAGATCAAACAGTAGAGTCACGCAAGAGCCTTTAAGTACTCAAGGTTGGGTTGGAATCTTATCGAAGTTGGCAAGAGTGTTCAGTGGATTATGGGTCATAGGTGTACTTTGTGTAGATGTAAAACACCATTTGGGGTCACAAAGGGTCATGTGTTGAGATCCATGCCAGTGCTTTTCCATAGGAGTTTTGGTTTTCTGTATTGCCATACAAGTCATGTTTTGATGGGCCTGACAAACAAGGGCATAAATAGCTCTTCATTTTTGTCAGCAGAATTATTGACAGTATTGTGGCCACAAATATTGAAAAAAGTTAGTCACAAACTGTGCAGCTCTGATATGCCAGTGTTGTGACTATTTACATCTATGGCACTGAAGGTGCTAGATCATGACTGTCCATGACTCCTTGGTTTGGATCCCTAATTAAACTCAGCATAACAGCAACTGTGTGTGAGGGAAATCTTAGTTGAGCTACAGTGATGCTCTTGTTATTACACTCTATTCCATTACATTGTGATTATTGAAACTTGAAACTATTTAACACAGGTTTCCAAAAACATGCACAGTGTTCTTAAAGCAACCAATCACAATGTAGTGAGTTTAAAAGTTCATCTGCTTTTCCAGAATATTAGTAAAACTAGTGAGAATAATACTTTGTTGGTCTTAAAGGGAAATATTGCCTTTAAAACGCAGCAATGTTGCATATAAAGAAAGTACATGTAACCATTATTTAATCGTTCGGTCTCACCAACAAACTCCAGCAACAGCTTTATCTCCTTACAATATTATGCATTTTCTGTGTAATGGATGTTGTATCATTTGAATTTTTGAAAGTTTGGGTGAACAAATTATTTTTGTGTAACAAATAACTGAATTTCTTCTAGCGAAAGCCCTTATTTCTTAAAAAGAAAGCTAGTGTACTGCCTTATTTTGAATTGTCTGTTATTCTGTATCTATTTATATTGTTTAAAAAATATGAAAATTTGCCATAAAACAAACACAGTATTTCCCTTTAAGGAAAGAGCAAAGCTTTATGGGGTGGGGAACCTTTTCCTCTGGCGGGCTGTTTTGGTAGTCATAATCTGTTTTCAGGCCGCAGATAGTAAGGGCGGTATAAGTTTTTCCTTGGGGTGCAGGCCAAGGGGCTGGAAACAGGCCCTGGTGGGCTGAAGCCCCTAGGGGTTCTGGAGTTTGTACAAATGTGTAGGCCAATAGAACGTTTATCTACTATTTTTAAATGACATTGAATCCCAAAGGCTACATGGACCAGAAGTTTCACAATATGACCATTTGACTTTGTAGTAATAATGGATGAGCACATACGAAAAGTGTGTGTGAAGTGCGCCGCAGAACCCTTATCTTGAAAGCAGCTTTATTCCACTTTTTGGTTTCGATGAAAAGAGAAACCTATGCGATTATGATGGCGTGTGTGTGTGTGTGTGTGTGCGTGCACTCACTAACATGACCTTAGCGGGTACCGCGACAGTCGGCTCGAGCTCCGCTCTCGCACGTCTTTCCTAGCTCACGCGCAGCTCGAAACTGGAGTAGCTACCTGAAAATTCGGCCACTGCAATGAGAAGTCACGCGCGGCTGTACATGCCTGCCTTGCAGCGCAGCCCGCCCCCAAGCATGTAGCAAACCTCAAATACTTCGAGGGCAGCTTCGCTGCTTTGCAATTCCCTTGCATTCCCTACCTGGTCCTTTCCTGGTACCCCGTAAGTCATTGAATGTGCGCATATGTGTGTGTATGTATGTATGTGTGTTTGTGACATTTCTTGTTTACACGGTATCTCAAGAAGGGAAACTCTGAACATTCTCAAACTTGTTAGGTAG
>WURT03187196.1:0-10110 GCA_009936505.3 Holothuria glaberrima | reverse complement strand
TCACTGGCTCATATATGGCTGAAAAATGTTCATAATTTGGCGAATTCAGCAGCAGTAGGGATCCTTCCTTTGTCACGGCGAAAAGGGCTGTCCCGGGGAGCGGTCTAAGGGGGTGGGAGGGGGTTCCCCCTCCCCTTTGAAAAATATTTATTAATTTAACGTTGCCTAGATGCAAAATGGGCATGGGATATTTTTTGAGCTGCTCATATATGGCTGAGAAAGGTCGATAATTTATAGTGAATTCTAATTTCTTGGTGAAAGAAGAGAGTAAGTTGTCTTAGAGAAAAATACGTTGTCAACAAACCTTCTGAAGACCCCCTTTTTAGCTTCTTACTGTCTTTTATTTGAACAATTTTTTGGCAAAAATACGTGCGTGGAGTCAACAGAAACATTCTTGGACTATTACGAAGAATTTCTTTTCCTTCATTGTGCACTATAAAAGGGTATCTAAGGCTGGCAGATACCTTGGAAGTTCTGTATCAATTATATAAAATTGGGCAAAGACATAATGCTTCTTACCTGTCATCCAAATGATAATATAGAGTAGAGTATGACGCCAAGCATTTTACATGTATCGGATTTTTACTAATTTTAAACGAAAACTCTATGCGAATGGGTTCTAGTCTGATAGGTATAGCAAAAGGAATGAAGGACTAAAAAGCGCCTTTCAGAATGCTTTTTGGTCGTAAGTGTTATCCCTATCACCATCTATACCGATAATGGCTGCGCGCGAAGTGCTCGGCAATTTTTTTTTTTTTTTTTGTTGAAAATTGTATAGCGTCAAGTACTTGTACCAAGTACTCAACATTCCACAGTATGCTTCAAATTAGATTGAAAGATGCCATATTGATGCGAGGCCCTACAGATGTTTGAAGATGTATCTCTGTTTTTCGGAAAGTGTTGTGATCGGAATAGTACCATGTATGATTACCTTGGTAATGGTAATGGGATGAAGTGGAAACAGTAACGCATGCGCGCGAAGCGCGCCGAAATCTTTCATTAACTAAAGATGTCAAAGGACAGTTTTAATTCGATTTTACGTGAAGAAAATTATGTTTGGTATTATTCTCATTTGATCTAGTTGGAAAATAGATACAAAGTTGACATAGGCTCAGTCGGAAAAATATGCTAGACTGAGGAATCAGAAATTCCAACTGGTATTTCAGATTTTCCGACTACCGTCGCTCTGACGAACTTGGGGGGGGGGGGTGAGACACCCCCACACCCCCAGTCACGACGGCCTTGGACACAATGTATGTTTTCCCTGAAGTACGGCCTGCAAACCTTAGATTTTCTATTTAGTTTTCTTTTTGTTCTTAATGATTACATATGCTTTTTTGTGTAAGCCCACTAGAAATTTTGGCGCGCTTTGCAATTTCACGATTCAGACTCAATGACACCATCAGTGCGCACTTCAACTCTTGAAGTATTAAATGATATTACGCAAAATATGCCCTGCAATGGCATGGGATAGTTAGGCTCCTTCATATCGCCTTCTCAACATCCCCTCGACATAGAACTGTCGGAACTTAGGGTCGCTGGCATGGCCCGGCCCCCTGTCGGAGAAATTCTGTCGCCACCCATGATCAGTTTACTTATTTTGGCTTTCAAAACGGTCATTTCTGCGATAAAACCCAAAATTTTGGTACCGTACGTTTTGCGCATTCTTTCTCAGCCGTTACTTATCCCTCAATATAATAATACAAACCCATATCCATCTTTTCAAGTAACTTAAAAAAATACAATATATCGACTTATGTAAATGCCGGGAATTTAATCTCATTTCGCTAAACTAAATTAATGTTGTCTTGTGTCTGTCGTGCGGTACGGCTAGTGACTCGAGGATGGAAGTATTACAATGTTAGTTGTGCGGCAGTGTAGGCTTACCCAAAAATTTACGCGCCTTTCGCGCGCTTTGCAATTTCACAGTTTAAACGCGGTTCACACTACAGCGATTTCGGATCGGATTACGGTCCAATTTTTTTGAGTTTCAGTTAAAATCTTCTCCATCTCTGGTCGGAAAGAACCAAAAATTTGTCACTCTGTGTAATATATGACCTGTATCACATTACTATGAAAAAGAAATGTATACTTATTATTTCGTGACGTCACATCGGCGGACAGCTTTTATCGGACCCGCGAAAAAAAACATTAAGTTAGCGCGGAACTCTTTTCCTACAGTATATAAAAATTTTATGCAGTATATGCCCCACAATGGCATTGTATAGTACAGAGGTTATCTTCAAATTGCCCCTCACCAACCCCTCGACGGCATCGGGGCTTGCCGTTCCAAAGGTTTCTTTGGAATCGACGTCAGGGCTACACAGTACAGGCAGGTTTTTTTAGGAACGGGGATCAAATGTGAAGTTTTCCATGCAACTGGAATACTATGAGAGAGCAGGGAAATGTTAAAAATGTAATGATAAATATATGACAATTGTTTATCGATCGATTTTTCGGATTTCACGCTTTAACTTCTTATTTACAATTTTTAGCTTTTCCTTGTCGACTTGCTATAGATCACTGGACAACTTCCAAGTTTGCGGTCTTTATCCAGGGCTTGAAATAACCTACGACAGCGTAAAGCCCATCAAAAATTGCTAACGCCAAATTAACGAATGGCCGTGATGCCCTCGTAGTTTGCTGTCGGTTCTGTGTCACGAAATTCCACTCGTACTTTTACTAAAACTATTGTGGAAATGTGTTTATAATTTCACACAAAATCATTACTTCCATACTTCATAACGCGATTTGTGTTTTTCGAACAGTTGGCAAGAATGTTTTCAAAAGTACCTAGACAAGTAGCCTATAACGGACGTTAAATTTCACATCGATGCACATCATTAATATTAAGAAAGCATTTCACTGTGATCATCATTCCAGTTAAGACTGGTCATGCAGGCAATCACACAAGTCTTGTCGATAATAAATGAAAAGGTGGGGTCAGAATCGACAGAGATCGCTCATACATGAATAAGCTTCAAGTGTAAAGTAACAGCATCGGGGTTCTCTAGATTTGTACAATACACAATGGTATCATCTTTAGATGACTAGCTGAATAAAGAGCAATAGACCCACGGAGTCACGATCACAATCTTATAATTGTATGTGATTATCAATTTTAAATGACTTGGCCAAATATTAATGGCATAATAGTCAATGATTTTCTTTCCATAGCATCTGTGATTGAGAATGCATTGACTCGTGAGAGAGGAAGAGATTTCAGCTCTGGACTCTAAGTACTTTGTTGGATTGCAACAGTATAAAGCTACTGTACATCTTTGTGCATGTACATTGTATACAAAACACCCCTATAGTTTAGATCGTCGAAAGGATAAAAAATAACCTAATGGGCCAAGAATGACAAAAAATTTACCTGACGTGTGCAAAATACCCTGATATTACAACCCGCAATATTTTCGAGAGCCTGATACAAATTTGTGACTCCAAATTAATCCATACCCAATGGCGTTACTTGAGCCCACCACCACTTTAGATCATATGTCCATGTCCATTGTGAGGGTAAAATGATCACGGGCACCTAACGTTGTCAAAAAACCTCCTGAAGACCCCGCTTTTTCGGAATCTTACTGTCTTTTATTTGAGCAAATTTTTTTCGCAAAAATACGTGCGTGGAGTCAACAGAAACATTCTAGGACTATTACGAAGATTTTCTTTTCCTTCATTGTGTACTATAAAGGAGTATCTGCCTGGAAGCTCTGGATCAATTATATAAAATTGGGCAAAGACATAATGCTTCTTACCTGTCATCCAAAGGAAAATATAGCGTATGACACCAAGCACTTTACATCTATCGGATTTTTACTAATTTTGAACGAAAACTCCGGACGAATGACTTCCAGAATGATAGGTTTAGCAAAAGGAATGAAGGGCGAAAAGCGCATCTCAGAATGCTTTTTGGTCGTAAGTGTATTAACAATCACCATCTATACCGATAATGACTGCGCGCAAAGCGCTCGGCATTTTTTTTTTTCGAAAAATGTAAAGCGTCAAACATGTACTTTCAACCTTCCACAGTATGCTACAAATAAGATTGGAAGATCCCATATTGATGCGAGGCCCTACAAATGTTTGGAGATGTACAAGAAGTAGAGTTTACATTATGTAGGCTTTTCATTACACTGAATCTTAAGATTATATGCTGTTTTAGCTTTTCTGTAGGTCCAAATAGAATGGATTCAGTTTCACCCAAATGCAGAGACAATTTATTATCAATTGACCACAAATCTAGTTTCTCAAGTTCCATAATCAGGGTAGATTCAATGTTACTTACATTATTACCAGACACCAAAAGGGCAGAATCGTCAGCATAAAGGATTGGTTCTACTAATTATCGCCCGGCTCGATCGGCTAGCCCGGCCATACCGAAAACTAGCCTAGCTATACATATGTACGTACAAATCAACCGAGTTAGCTCAATTGTGTAGCAAACCTAGTGACATTGTCATTAATTACATTCGCACTTACTAATATATTCAAATCATTACATTTTTCAACTCTGTGTGGTTTTCGATGAACTCTTCACGAGTGTGATATTTATCATGTTTTACCGTGGCTCTAGGCTACTCAGTAATGTCACACTACAAACAATTAACCTACACCGTTGTAACGCAAGCTTAGCTTTGAAGTTACTGACTCGGACTAAGATCATAACATAAAAAATTCAATTTAAAATTTGGCCATTTCTACGGCGATGAATGGAGGGGGTCAACAGACCAGTCATCATACCTTGAGAGCATGGGCCCGGAGGGGCCGGGTTTAGTTTTTTACTTTTTTCCCAGGACGAACGGGGAACAATACCATTTTTCTACCATCCCAACCTTAGCATCATTTTTCATGATTTCAATGGAAATTTTCGAAAATCACCCCCATTCGTCCTGGGGAAAAATCCGCAGGGCGGGGCCAACCCTGCCGAATCAACTTACTAAGTTCGCCAAAACACTGAACATTTCTGAAATATGATTGATAACAATTAATATTGTCAATCGAGGCTCATAAACTCATTCTATAATTAGGCCTACTCCTGTTCAAAAAAATTGAAAAAAAATTATATTTTTGGCTTCAAAATACGTTGCAAGGTACTTTATTTGCTGCCACTTGCATTTGCTTTAGGCAGTCAAGTTTACGGTTCATTCACGATGCTTCCATAATGTACATTCATGTATAGCCGGGCTAAGTTTAGGTATACCCGGACGAGCCGGGTGAGCAGCGGGCTACAATTGGTAGGACCCTGAAGGATTACTTTACAGTAAACATTATTTACATAAATGGAGAAAAGGAGCGGACCCAGTATTGATCCTTGAGGAACACCACAATTTATAGCTATTTACTAGATAAAAAACTGTTTATATCGACAACCTGATCTCTGCCTTTTAGTTAGGAAGTAAACCATGAAACAACACTTTCTGACATGCCAAATGTATCTGTTATGGTGACTGACCGACTTCCTCCAAATACCACTTTGATCTTTACTACTGCCACCATTTTTTGGCTATTATGTCATGTCCTTGCGGTAACCTTCTTCCGTTCATTATGTACGTGAGAGTGCAAATTAACGTACCCTGGTCATGAATAAAGGTGGTGCATCACCACTACGATAGCCTAGCTTAGATGTGCAGAGTGCGGCATACACGCAGTACTGGAAGTATTCATTGTTTTACGTACGCGCGTACTACGTAGTGTGGTACTGTATAACACTTGACGTAGGGCCTCCGCTCGATTTGAAAACCCTATCTACATCTTGAAACTTGCAAAAATGGCAGCAGCAATTGAGCAATATAGGGCCAAACTTGAAAAGGCACTCTACGAGAAAAATGCTTTTACGGACGTTTTACAAACCATTGAAGATAAAACAGGTGTAAAGAGGATTTATGTTGTTGGAGGTGAGTACTATTGGGCGCAGCTCTCCTCGCCTAATGTTATGAACTAGCTACCAGTTTCTTTGTTAGGCAAAAATCTTTGTCATTTGGAAATCATGTGTAGCCCAGGCCTAGTCCTTGAACAGGACTCTATGCTTCGTACACTCTGTTTTACTCCGCACTAGTCTTTGTCCTGCCTACACTAAAAACCAACCAGTTAAGGTCTCAGAGGAAAATTCAACAGAAACTGATCGTTCTCCGCCTGATTGTTATTTTTCTGCACAAAAAACAATACAAATCAGTTTATTTTCATTATCCCTTACAAAAGTAAGTAGGCCTAGGCCCTAGGCCTATTCATACATTACAAGGCACAGGTGTATTGTGAAGCAAAAACTCACAAAAGTCGTTTTGTCTTTTGTCGGCGAAATACAATTTCCTGATGCTAATTAGAGGATTTCCTAAAATGTTCTGAAATGTCGTCCTTTTTGGATTTTAAACTCACTGTCTGCTTCACTGAGGCACAACAACCTCTCTAAAATCCAAAATTATATTCAAAGTCGATAAAATTTGCATCTAGCCTATACGACATACTGTATCCCTTCTGCACGCGACCACTTTCAAAACACCGGCTAATGAGTTGAAATTTTGTGTAGGCAGGACAAGGACGTGGTACACAGTAGGTTCTACCGTTAACTTTGTATGTACACAGTCCTGTTCAAGGACTACCTAGGCCTAGCTACTCTTACTCGTAGTCATAACTCACACCGAACGTAGCCTAATGCTTGTACTGTTTCAATACTAACTACTGTCAAAATGTCTTTCTACCGTAACGTCCCCGTACCAAAACGTCCCCATCATTGTCAAAATGTCCCCGTGTCAAAAGGTCCCCGCACCAAAACGTCCCACACCAAAACGTCCCTAGGTTGAATCATTAATAGTTTTATGATAGCCTAGTTCTGCAGATAGGCCTAGACTAGATTCTCAATCCTTGTAATGTTTTAATTGGTCGTGTAAAACATAACAAACCAAGTTCAATGGGAAAGGAAGATGGAAGTAGGCCACAAATAACGGATCATGGCCACTATCCATCAGGCAAACTAGTACAGCCCGATATTAGGTACATTGAAGTTTTCATGCTTCTTGCTTTGAACAAATAACAGATAGGCCTAGGCCTACTGAGAAAGTTGTTCTCAAAGTGTTCTTGGTTGTATATTATACAACTTTATTTTTAAATTGTCCAAGAAGAATTATTTTGAGAACGACTCATCATTTAGGGCCTACCATAAAAAAGTGAAAGTAAAGATTGCAACCCCCATTTTTCAATGGTATGGAACAACCGGACGGAAAGTGGCCATGATCCCAAATCACAACTCACAGTATAACGGTAGGCTATGCCGGTACCTGATCATTTCACCCCCCTTGCCAGGTCGCCCCCAACCAGTTCGCCCCAGTCGTTTTGTCTCCTTGCCAGTTCACCCAAAGTGGAAGTCGTTTTGCCCCAAGTACCTACCAGTTCGCCCCCTCGATTTTATACTAACACATCTAGTTATTGTAAAAAATTTCAGTTTTCAAATGCAGTTGATATTGTTTTTCGATTATATTTTTTACGACAGCAGCAAGGAAATAGCATATATTGTGGAAACGAGATTGAATAGAGGACTCACTTGAACTAAAATACCACCATGCACTAGTACATGCACATGCTAGTTGAAGTTTAGTGTCATGCTGTCATGGTGGTTTCTTGTTCAGTTTATATCAAGTAGAGAAAATATGAACGCAAACAAAAAGAAAATGGTATTTTAAAAAAAAAAAGAAAAGGATGCCGATAATAGAAGAGAAGAGGGAAAATGTGACTCTAAACAAGAGAGTTGCTGCACAAAAAAAAAAATGATACAAATGAAAATAAAATCGGTATTTCCACACCAAAAATACATGCACAAGCCTAATTTCCACCTTATGCAGTGCAAAGGACGCAACAAAAAAGATGAAAAGGCACAAAAAGCCGAAATTTAGAAATATTGGCGATAAGTTAGGGGGCGAACTGGTCAGCACGTGGGGGCAAACTGGTAGGTCTTTAGAGGCAAGCTGGTCATCGCTTGGGTGCGAACTGGTTTTGTGGGTGCAAACTGGTTGGGGGCAAAATGGCAAGGGGGTCAAACAATGGGAAACCATTAGACCTACTTATTATGCGTGCCGTGCATGTAACTGTGCTGAAACAAACTTTTGTAAACAACTACTAGCCTACTTTATATCTAAACAACCCAAGCAATGGTATTACAAATCAATTAGCTTAGGCCTTACACTTGAAATTTTTTAATACATGAAATTATTTCTAGTTTCTAGATACAATTCTAGTTTCTAATTCTTCACATATCATACATGGGGACGTTTTTGTATCACACATATGATACCACGGGGACGTTTTGGTAAAAAGAGGGGACGTTTTGGTAGCAAAAAAGCGGGATGTTTTGGTAAAGGGACGTTTTGACTGGATACCGTTTTAATGATGTTATCTCAAAGCCTTAAGGCCAGTCCTTAAACTCCTATACTAGGCTAGTCCTTTGGTGTTGTAGCCTAGGCCAAGCTGCTAGGCTAGGCCCAGCACAGTTAAATTAGCCTAGGGTCAGGCCTAGTTCCCTAGCATAACTTAGTCTGACACTGTAAGGCTCCAGGAAAGTGTAGGCCGTAGCCTATAGTCTTTACTGTATGCCAAATACCCTGCCCAAACGATTTCTCAGTGCTCATCTGGATTCCTAGTCGTAGTCAGTGAAGTAAGATTTACACTGGCTCATCTAGATTCCTACTCCAGTCCAGGTGGTAGTCAGAGAAACCTGAATTTCACTTCTCATAAGTGCTGCAACAGGTTAGTGCCATAGTGGATTTTGAAAACGAATACTTGCAAAGTTTTTGCGAATGGTTAAAGATTAGGCTTACAATAGTGGTAAACGCTGAAAGGAAAATTTTGCAGAACTAATTGTAGTGACCAGCGGGATTACAAGTGAAACATGTTTTGCAGAACTTTATTTCTTTGTGTTTTTTATTTCTTTGAGACATCACAAATGTAACGATTGGTAACTTTAATAACAGTTTGTTTCTTGTGTAAAATAACAAACAATTGGTTCAGGTGATCTTGAGATGTCACAGTTGTAAGATAGCCTAACTGAGGGAGTGGACTGAAAGGCATCTGTGAGTATTGGCATGATCAATTTTTGTAACTGATTTTCCTCAATTGTGTATGGTTAGCGAATACTGTACTTGCTATTTGGTCCCAGCACATCTGCTCATCCGGATTCCTTGGCCTCGTAGAGGCCTCACTTTGATCAGGACTAGCAATCCAGTGAAAAATGGATTTCTAGTCAGGTGGCCACTTCAGCTAGTTCTAGGAATCCAGCTAAAATGAATTCTCCTTCAGGCCACTTCGACTGGGACTAGGAATCCTGCAGAAAATGGATTCTTTGTGATGGAAAGTTTATTCTCAAATAAGTTAATTAGAAGAAAGCTAAAGGCCTCACTTTGACCAGGACTAGGAAACCAGCTAAAAATGGATTCCCACTTCGACTAGGACTAGGAATCCAGTGACATTGGACTTCACCACTCCCAAGTTTTTGAACCCCAGTCTCATAAAGAAGAAGCCTTTATGGTGTGGTACTGTTTTTACTGAAGGCTAATTGGCATAATTGCAGAAGACCCAGCAAGATTGAAGCTCTCAGTACTTTTTCGGGGGGAGGGGGGGTGTGGGCCATGCAGTCACTTCGTACCCTTATAAGCCTTTTCAAAACACAGTTTGAATCTTGACTGTGTATCATCGTAGCCTAATAAAAATATTAAATTAATTGTCAAAATTCTGAAAATTTTGACACTATCAAGGTCAGCCCTAGAACAGCTATGATGATGCCAGGACCCAGGTATCCCTTTCTTCACTAGCCTAAACTGTACCTAAAATTACTAAATTCTCTACTTTTTCTAGAACATACCTTTGGCAGATGGTCAGTACTATTAAGTGTATAGCAGTGAAAAGTTTAGTGTTTTATTTTGCATAGCAGTTTTCAGGACTTACCTTATTTAGTGTTAATCACTAAAATCTCTATGGTTATGAACACAAAAAATGCTACATATTTTTGCATTTTGTGTAGCAGTTTTGCTAGGTTGTATATCAAATTGCGATGCAATACTGGATAAATTATTCCCTGTGTAGTCTTTAATACTCTTTAGTCATTTTCACTCAAAGCTT
>WURT03187185.1:0-10111 GCA_009936505.3 Holothuria glaberrima | reverse complement strand
ATATGGCAAAAGGATTTTGCAATCAGTTATTTCTGATTTTAGTTTGAGGAGACACAGGTAGAAATAGATGCAATGGGGGACATGGTTGGGGGTGGTGGAGTGAAGGAGTATGTGCATCATTAAATTTCAAAGTATGTATGTAACTTTCAAGTGAATTTTCAGTCATAAATCACTTTGCAGCTACATTTTCCAGTAGCTTTTAATAAAAGAATTTAATGAGGCTTTGGAAGGCGTAGCCTCAAAGGTTAGTTGTCATAATGCTCCAGGATACTGCTAGAATTGTCCTAAAAAGGAGGTTGATAGTTTTCTTTTTCATTTTTTTTTATAGATCTAAAAATAACTCTAAAATTTGTCTTCTTTTATATGAATAAAATTAGATAGATGCCATAGTAAATTTAGGAGTTTTCTGCAGAAGATCTGGAAAAAGGTTATCAGTGCTGTAAAAGGCATCTTAAATAGTGAAGACATTCTTACATGCAACTGTATGATGGGAAAGGAAATGCTTATGTTACAAATTTTTTTATCACAACTCACATTTGTTTATAACACCTTATTGTCAGCATGTCTTCTTTCAAATATTAACATTATCTTAGTTTTACTAATTTTGCATGGCAGAGGGTCTTGTTCAGCCATACTCTAACTTGTTTCATAACTGCATTGATTCAAATTCCACTTGAGATTTGCTGGTTTTTTCTGGACACCCTGGCTTTTCTTTCTACTTGCCTTTGGACATGATATCAGTCTGATGAATCCATTTGTGCATCTGACTGAAGCATACTTCAGATTAAGCTAGGAATGAAGTACACTTTTTGCATTCGCATAGATCACATCCCTTGCTCAAGTTCTCACTGTGCCTTGGCATGGATGGGAGGGAAGGGGGATGGTGGTTAATGGGGGGGGGGTGGTGGAAGTTACAATCAACAACTAGTATAAAACTTGTTGTCAAAGAAGGAAGGCAGGAAGTGTTGAGGTGCATTTTAACATCCCTTGATAATGAAATTAAAGACAGGTGCTAGTGAAGTGAGTGTGTTGCAAGAAGTTTGATTACTTCACCAAAAATGTAGTATGAAATTTGAAGACTTTAAAAAGAAATTGTAGTCTTGACTTGCTGAAATTTTGAAGGTAGGAAAGTAAAAGTTTTGAAGCTGTTATTTTGGGTCTAGTAGTATTTCTGTAAATACTTTCGGAGTTTACATGGCAAAATGTGTACTGTTAATCTAAATATTTTGTAAACAACTTCCTCTGAATAATCCACATGATTTTCTTCAAGTGGATATGAAAAACATAAAAATGTTTACAAAACAAGGTAAATCTGAAATGAGAGAGCAGCTTGCATTTATGTTAGTATATTTCCATTCTCACTGTAAATCAATCAGATTTCTTCAGCTGAAATGAGGTACCTTTGTCTATGAAATAGTCCCTTTTTATGTATTTATTTAATTTCTGTGTAGTAAATTTTCCCAAGCACTGTGTTTGTGGAAAATGACAGTTTTCTTAACATTTCTAGATTTTTTGTAGTATGATATTGTGCATTTGTTTGTGATTCTTTTTTTTTTTTTCCTTTTTTAAGATTGCAGCTGGAAGGGTGGGGGTTCAAATCCTAGCTGGGTCATACCAAAGACTTAAAAAATGGAACCTACTGCCATTGTGCTTGGTGCTCAGCATAAGCAATGGAGTAGGGAAAACAAGCCAGCTGGAAAAAAGGCCATGGCTGGCCCGACTTAAACCAAGGGGTTACAAACTGAGCCATAAAACCTCATCTAACTAACTAACCTTATTTTAAGAAATGAAAGGTGAAGGTGGATAATTGTCTCATTTTGACAAAATCACCTTTTCACATATTTTAACAACTTCTACAAGAAATGTTTCTCAAGTTTGGTATAAAATGTGCTGAAACTCATATAATACTTGGCAGAGTCACACATCTGTTGCCTTTCAGTTGTTTTGAGGTGATCAAACATTTTATCTTATCAATTTCAAGTAGTGGCATAGGTTTCATTTTCCTTGGTTTGAGATTTAAAGTCCCAAATTCAACTTTTGCCATAGTTACATTATCATGGTATGTACAGTATCTTTATGCAAATTAGAATTTCCTGCTGTCTCTTAGAGTTGCTTTCATTTCAATACACCATTACTCTACAAAATAAATACACAGGCTGCTGTACAAATAGCAGTCAGTGTTGTACCTATATTGCAAGAAGCCTATATTTATACTAATACCCATATTTCAGTTCTCAATATCGGCCAATACTGATGTTTGGGAAATAAGCCTTTTGCAACTAACCAAAGGCTACAGGGTACCACAATGAAGTGTCCTTTCATCTCAAATATTGTATCATTTTAGTGACATATGGGACAATAAATATCAGTTCGGCATTGGTATCAGTATCGGCAATCAAAATAAATTTTGGCCATGCCGATACAGGATGAAAATGGGGAATATCAGCCGATACTGAAGGTGAATACTGACAATCATTCCAGCACTAATAGCAACTCCTGGGTTGCTTTCCTATCCTACAAAATCTCCCTAGGTACAGTACTAGCCTAGTAAAAGCATCTTCTGGTTGCTGTCCTAACTCACTGCCTCCTGCATGTTCTTCTAATATAATAGCAGTTCTGTGTCTTTTATACTTTTCATATTAGAACTTGCTGGCTAATATAATTGCATACATGTATTAGCTACTTTCTGATGGCTTCTCTAATATCAATTGCCTGATTGTTATCATGTAAATTCAATGGAAACGCCTTGGCTGCTATTTAAGCTTAATAAAAATTTCCTTGCATGCCATGCAGTCCGAATGGCAACCTTTCCATCAGAGTACAGGAACCATATTAGATGATGAGATACTGTATTTCCATATAGTATGTAAGACTTAAGTATACTTGCAGCAGCTCAGCCCACTCTTGTGTACAAAGTTTCTTTCGATCTAGATTACAGTATCTTTCAGTGGTATACCTTGTATTAGTAGTTTCTTAGAATGTAATGTTGACTTTTTTTTTTTTTTGCTTGTTCGTAAGGTATGGTAATGTTACCATTTACATACATAATATTACGTAATGGTCTCTTTAATGTTATAACTGTTTAAAAATGACGCTTTTAGGGCATAGACTAAAATTGTTTCACAAGAAATTGTGACTTCTCTTTAAGTTTTGCAGAGTTTCACTACAATGCAGTCAGATACTTGAATGCACTTAGATAACTGATGGTATACCATGTGACAGTGGCAGTAATGGCCCTGCAATTGAAATGTGTGTGTATGGGATGGGGGAAGTTTGGGGGGGGGGAGTAGAATTGGGGATTGTGGATGTGGTACAGCAGTAATAATGAAGGAATTTGGAGAAGAAAAATTTTGAGCTTTTCTGTGTCAGTTGAGGATCGACCTTGGTCTATCTGCTCCTACTGTGCAGTATGTTATTTGGTCATTATTCTTTCTTAAAGAAGAACAGATCTTTTGGTGCTTTCCTATAGTGTGTAATGTGTTATGTCTCATTTGTACTTTGCTTAAAATTTGTCTGAAATTGTATTTTCTAGCAAAATTTTATACCATGGTTTATTTTCTACATATCTCTGTTTAAGGATACTGAAAGGTATAAGCCAATTTTATGGACTGATTTCAGTTCCATGTGTTACCTGCTTTTACTTAAATGTCATACTTTGTACATAAGTTATTGAATTGTCTTCACCTCGGGAGAGGCAAAATTTAAAATTGATCAGCAAAACTGCCTAGTTGTAGGAAAGTCCAATTAGAATTCATTGACTATGAGTGTAAGATACATATTGCTTGTGCATCTCAATTGCAAGGAATTCATTAGTATACAGGTAAGATATTCATCATTGTTTGTCACTTGGTAACAAGTGTTGTAAAATGTAAAATAAGCATAGACCTTGACATGGAGTTTCTTGTCAAAATTTTTATAATCCCTGGACCTAGAGGGTGACCTTTCTAGACAGCCTGCTTTTGAAACAAAAATGAAATGTCTTGAAGAAGGGGGTGGGGATGGGGGCTGGTTTGAAAGAAAGACTTCACATTTTTTTTTGGTTCTTCACAGACAAGAGAGATGCTCTTACTGTTTAATTAGAGTAAAATTAATCAAAGGGTTTTGCCAAATATTAAAAAGTCCATGCAGAACACTGACACAGCTTGAAAACTGTGGTAAATTAACGAAATTCCAACAGTCAACGATTCCTTGTAAGGGATTATCCGTACTGTAATTTGGTGTTCTTCCACCATTGTATCCTTACAAGTAACCACCGTGGTCTTTCAAATTCATATTCTTTCTCAAAAAGATTTTCTACGTATTTTCTTCAAAATAGTGTAATTTAAATAAAAGTCAGGTAAGAGATTGTCTATGGGATGATGATGGTGAAAGAATATCTTGCAATGCATCATTGGGATGAAAAATTATTCCAAAAATGTTTTCTGCATCAAAGAGGATTAAACAAGGTGCTGTCTGGGTGAGCATTTGCCCTTAACACAGTTGAGAAAACATGGGCAGAATGTGAATGGAATGCATTTTTTCTTTTCTTTTTTTGCATTTATTAATTTATTTATTTATTTTTTTATTTTTTATGCTTTTTTTTATTGTTGATTAGCATAATTACACTTAATTTGGTATAGCATCCTTTATACTTAAAAGAGTGAAAGTTGGTCTATACAGAGAACATTTTGCTTGCACTTTATAGTCATTTTATATAAAAAGTAATTTCATGAAGAGAAAATATCCATCTAAAGTGGGTAACTCAAAGGGAGAAGAGGTTATAAAAATTGTACTATACCTTAAGCCTGTTTTCAAAAGTAGAAACGAGGCTTGCTAATGTTCTTTTGTTTTTTAGCATTATTTTTACACAAGAATTAAATTTGTGTTATTTTTGTCCTTAAAAATGGTGACAGCTATGATTTAAGGTGACATCTTAAAACTCCTCTTACAAGAAAAAGTTTAAAGGATATCTCAAACTGATATGTTAAAGAGGAACTTCATCTAAAGATTGTGGTGACAAATATTCAATATCTATGTGAGATTCTGGAGATGTTGTAAGCTGATGCCGTCGTATTTACTTCTGATGTGTACTTAAAGCAAGCAGATTTGGTATCACAGCTTCACCTCGCTAGCCAATCTTTTTTGTTTAGTTTTTTTTCACCACGTATTCCAGTCTTGAATAGGTTAGGGTCGTGTAAAAAAATTACGATTCAAACGACGTTCTCATATCAGTTTGAGTAGATGAGGTTACCCTTTATCATGGTATCATGTCAAAATTAATTTCGATTTGGACGAGACCAGTGTTACCCAACCCTGGCAAGGGGATCTCATTGAACCCGTGAAATGTTTATGGACCAACCCACAATAGGCTTTTAGAAGCTATTGGCGGACCACCATAATATTGGACGGGCCGTGGGTTGGATAATACTGGACTTCTTAACAAGCCTCTGAGAGGGCATGGACAGTAAAATATTTTGAATTATTGTAATTTGAACTCGTTTTTTTTTTTTTTTTTTTTGTTCTTTTTTATTTAGTTTACCCTAGAGAAGTGGTGAATTCAACATTGAACTTTAATACTGGTACTCCCGTGTTTGTTTTATGTGATTTTTGTATGAATTAATACCTTTGGCCTTCCATGAACTTCTGCTATTTGTTCTGTAACAATCCAGAGTACCCACGAATAGGCTGGCCAAATGTATGGCAAAATCAGAGAAATTACCCGAGTGCATTTATACATTGACCGGCGAAATAAAACTTGTAAATAAGCTTTCTCATGGCCCTTTGGATACTGATCCTCCTTGTGGATTTTTTTTAAAATGAAAATGTCAGTTGGGACTTCCTGGAAAGTAAGATAATTCATTCTTCTTAATCCAGAATATCTAAGTGTTAGCCTTGAGCCTTTAAATAAAAAAAATGTTGCGCTCCCTTTAATGAAGTAGTCGAACGGCCATTAGAAATTGTATCTCTTCATCTGACTAATCAAAATAGCAAGAAACTAGGGTATTTCGATCAAAAAGTTGACATTTCTACTATCAGACCAACTTCCTTCTTTGAATGCGTCGCTCCCAACTTCCTTCTTTGAACGC
This sequence comes from Holothuria glaberrima, assembly GCA_009936505.3. NCBI lineage: Eukaryota > Metazoa > Echinodermata > Holothuroidea > Aspidochirotida > Holothuriidae > Holothuria > Holothuria glaberrima. Next base: position 4,046 of record WURT03187185.1, on the reverse strand, counting down.
GTCGCTCAACAAAGCAATTGCACTAGGCTAAAAAATTCCTAAAACTCAACAGTTTCGTTTAGGAACTTACCTATCGGTGACAAAGCTTTGTCGATAGCGGGTCCCACTCTTTGGAACACACCCCCGCTTGAAATCAGGGAAGTATACATACATATGGCCACCCCGGGGTAAGGGGCAGGGGATGGATACCCCCCCCCAACATTAAAATGGGTGGGTAGGATAGGCCCTATCATACAAGTATCCCCTCACAGAAGTCTGGCTGAGGTCATTGAAATAAAAAGAAAATTAAGGGACCCCGAAATGAAAAAGTAGAGGAAATTAAGGGACATTGGGAAAAAATTTCTGTAACATAATGAAACAGTGTAAAATAAAAACATTAAAATGTTTTGAAATGCCATTTTCAGCCTGCACCACTCTCAACCATCGTAAATAGCCCATTTGTCTCATCAGTTCTTGAAAGACAACTTCAGTGGAATTTGTTCCTCTACCATGGTACATATCACCAACTTCCGGCAAGTCCTCTACATCATGGAATCCACCGATCGTTGTTACGGTTGACGTTTATTTAAAAATAGAAAACCATCAAAAGCAAGAAGCCGTGGTCCTCCTGGTCGCAGAATTTTCCAATTTGTTCGGAATACATACACTCAGGATAGTACAGGTACGATAAAGTATATAATCCCGACGATGGGGTAGCGCCAGATTTTGCGCCCCAGGGGTCGAAGCTTCTCTAAGTGGGACGGCAGCCTGAAGTTCCGACAAGGTCGAGAACAAAATTCAAAGTTTTTGGCTCGCATTTCAGGTTTTAGTCGTGAAGTTGAAAAATGTGGGGATTTATTTCAGGATTTGCCCTCACTAAAAACAAAATATCAAGTAAATCACAGAGACAACTGGCTATTGTGGACTACGTTCATATTTTATCGTTTCCCGACGACATCGGCAAATTTACCCAACCGTAGGGGGTCTTTCCGCCAGGAGGGACATGGTCCCTAACCCCATCTGGCTTCACCACTGTCCCGACGACGATCCCTCACCCCGACTTTTCCTTGTTTTTAAGAACACAAATCCTCCAACTCAAAAACAAATATTCGGCACCCTTCGGGCGCTGTAGGGTTCTTTCTTTACTCCCATGTGATTTTAACATGATATAACTTTCCAAAGGCCTTCAACGGATCAAAAACATATACGCTAGTCAATGGAAGAAACTAGAATTATTGCTGGTAGACGCGCTTTCTGAAGATTAAAAAATACTAAGATTTATTTCCAAAATCTTTACCATCATGATATGGTAAGTATCTACTGACGGCCAGCTTGACGGCTCTTCTTTGATTGGGACTTTAGCCTGACGAGACTATTTGCATTCATGCTCGTATCAAAGGGATGGAGTGGGGTCGTTGGGGCGCCCCGAGTTTGAGATACTTAACTACATATAGGCCGCTATATTCGGCATTTGTAAAACTGAAAATGACCCATTTCCCTCAATTAAAGATCCTACGTACGCGGATTATCAAGGCTATCCTGAAAACATGTATTCAGGATAGTGAGAACGATCAAATGTGTAGTCCCGACGTTGGGGTAGGTCCACAATTTTCGACACAGGGGTCTAAGGTTCCCTACCAGGAACTGCAGCCTAAAGCCCCGACAATGACGAAAGATTGTCGAGAGCAAAATTCAAAACTTTTGGCCCGCATTTTAGGTTTTTAGTCGTGAGATTGGAAAATTTTGGGGGAATTTTTACAAGATTTACGGTCATATATTTAAAGCAAAATATCAAGGAAATGACATGCACGACTGGCTGTTGTGAGTTGCTTTATATTATCGTTTTGGGACATTCGGAAAGTCTGATGTAGTCTTCTGTAACTGGCCTCAAAACGGCTGTAAATCGATTGAAGGATCTTCTGAAAGCACAAATTCCAACGTGCTGTACCAGTGGTTCTCGATCGTCGGAGGGCCTTATCGCCTTCTAGGGGCGTTTTCCCAACTCAGGGGGCAATGAACGCCAAGGGGCGGTGGGAGGGCGTTTTGTAAACAAAAGATACTCAATTTTAACCGGGCAGTACAAGATTTCAAAAGTTTCCTTTAGCTGAGTTCTCAGTTTCGTTTGCACAAAAATGAGATAAATGACGTCAGTAAGTCGAGGAGGTCTAGCATTAGTCATGGTAGCCCTTCGTCGAGTGCATGCTTCATTTGACCTTTATGAAAGGCCAGAATGAAGCATGCCTTCGTCGTCGGGTTACCCTGACTAGTCTAACATTCACTCCTTGGGTGCACGCAAAGTTTGTGAATCATCTTTATGGCTAGATTCCACGAAATCGCATCTAAAAGTGTTTAATATTAAACTGTCCTTGGTGAGGACCCTTATGGCAGTGAAAGCGGTGAGCGAGGGGCCTATGGCTAAAAACTGCCCACTTTTACCTTGAACAGTTGAATGTATTTTTTCTTGCTTTTCATAGATATGACATACTGACAGAGGTGACAGTTGTAGATAACTGTAACATTAGAGATAACTTTTGTTATGTACTGTAAAGTAAAAACATTAAAATCCTTTCATATATACAATTTTGCGGTTCGCCCGCGGTTTCGGTCTTCCAATTATTTATGCCCTAAGGCATAAGTCTTTTAAAGCCCCATGCAACTCATATTATCCTTCTTCCTCCCACCCACAGGAACAAAAACCCTTGTAGCCCCAAGAAAAGTTTCGTTTGTAACTCTTGCAATGATGCTTTAGAGGAGATTTCTGTAATCTCTTCTGTAATCTCTAGTGCTCAGTTCCTTTATAATAACCCTAATTGAGGGCAGCGTATGCTGGTACAAGGTAGGGTTCCTATATATAGGGACTCTACATAAATTGGGCGAAAAGTGCATGATTTTTCACAAATTTTACAAAAGCAAATGCAACGTGAAGTGCAAAGAAAACAAAGTAAATGTATCTGCCTATTCAAGAACAAAATTATGACCATGGAGCTGTTATTTGGATGGAGATATATCGCTTTGAAGTGGGGTTTGTACCGCCATGGTCACCCAGTAATCCGTCGCTTGTATCTTTCTTGACATTTCTATATGACTTACACCGGATTAGGGAGTTAACACAAAAGGAATTTGTCGTCTGCCGCATCTACAGTAAGACTGGGGGTTTTCCTCCATTGCCACAACATTGCCAGTCGTCAGGGAAATAAAAAATAATTGCATCTTTCGACGCTCGGCGACGCGCATGACAGTATGCCAGTTGGGTTTTATATCGAAATATGAACAAGAATCTATACCTGGTTTATTTCAGGAAACTTCAGGAAACTTTTCTATTGTTGTAACAAAAGTTAGACTTCTGCATTGTCAACTCATTTGCATGTGGTATCTTGTAAAGAAAGGTGCTAACTCTGCTCTTCTATTCCAATCATAACAGTCGTTCCGAGTTTAATATTACCTGTTGTAAAGGTGTTGGCGGCGCAAGCCTACACATCAAAGTATTGTTCCGCCCAGGCCAGTTGTTAAAGGATTACGTGACTTGAATGATGTTGCTGGGTGAATGATATCAAATTGAAGCCAACAATTAAAGGAAAGAAATTTCCCTGCTCCAAATAAACGGCTTATCGTTGATAATCTCCCCTCGATCTAGTGGGTCTTAACGTATTAACATAAAGTGTTCGATATATCTCCATCCAGATAACGGCTCCCTGGTATGACAAACAAAATTCTTACCGCGGTACTGTAAAACACTTCTCCATCGTCGGAAAAGAGTACTCGGAAGGAGGTAACCCACTGATTACAACAGCCTAACCCGCGACCCTGCAGCAGGACACCAGTTACCTGTCGAGGAGAGCCGAAGTCTGCCTGGATCCATTGATTTCTACGGAAAAAGAAAATGACTTGGAAATGAAAGGCATACGTGCACTGTGGAAAACGTGTTAAGCAGTTAATCGCTTATTTTGTCCCCACTTTGTAAACGAGATTATACTGTAAGAATATTTAGCAATTACACAATATATATATATATATATATATATATATATATATATATATTCGTGACAGTGTAAAAACCAGTCAATGGT